>SOPF01027940.1:0-101114 GCA_012979155.1 Hypericum perforatum
GTCGCTAACAACCTTTTATCTGGCCCAGTCCCAAGCTTCACCAATCTTACGGTAGCGGATGATAGCTATACTAATAATCTAGGATTGTGTGGAAAGCCTTTGGATCCATGCCAGAGCAAAGAAAAGAATCAAACTACTGTCATTGCCGGAGCAGCTGTTGGGGGAGTGACCTTTGCAGCAATAATCTTAGGTATTTTCATGGCAATCTACATACGCAGAGCATCTAAGATAAAGAAGAAAAAAGATGACGATCCCAATGGCAACAATTGGACAAAGATTCTTGAGGGAGCTAATGGCACCAAGGCAAGTTATAATAAAGCATGTTGGAACACTACGTTTGATCCACTATCTTCCTCTAATTATTTTTAACCTGTCAGGATCAACATTGAATTCCTTTCTTCTGTGTTATCAGGTTTCTTTTTTTGAGAAGTCTGTCTATAGAATAAAGCTTGGTGATCTCATGAAGGCTACCAACAGCTTCAACAAGAACAATATCATTGGATCAGGAAGAACGGGGACTGTCTACAAAGCAATGCTCGACAATGGAACTCCCCTGATGGTTAAGAGGTTGCAGGATTCACAACGCTCCGAGAAGGAATTTGCATCAGAAATGGCTACTTTAGGGAGTGTGAAGCATCCCAACTTAGTGCCACTTTTAGGCTTCTGTGTTGCTAAAAAGGAGAGACTTTTGGTGTACAAGTATATGCCTAATGGCACCCTCCATGACCATCTTCATAATTTGGAAGAAGGCAAGAAGCCGATGGACTGGCCTCTGAGGCTCAGAATAGGGGTAAGAGCAGCTAAAGGATTGGCTTGGCTGCATCATAACTGTAATCCGCGTATCATCCATCGCAATATAAGCTCTAAATGCATTCTGTTGGATGCGGATTACGAGCCTAAGATATCCGATTTCGGCCTAGCTAGGCTGATGAATCCCATTGATACACATCTAAGTACCTTTGTGAATGGAGAATTCGGTGATCTCGGTTACGTAGCCCCCGAGTATGCAAGAACCCTGATGGCCACTCCAAAGGGGGATGTCTACAGCTTCGGAGTTGTTCTTCTTGAGTTGGTGACTAGCGAGAGACCTACTCAGATTACTAAAGCGCCTGAAACCTTTAAGGGGAACCTGGTTGAATGGATTTCGGAGCTGTCTAGCAACTCTCAGCTTCATGATTCAATTGACAAATCTTTGCAAGGGAAAGGCGTTGACAACGAAGTATTCCAGTTCCTCAAAGTCGCATGTAACTGCGTATTGCCCGCTCCGAAGGAGAGGCCTTCCATGTTTGAGGTGTTCCAGCTTATCAGAGCGATAGGGATGCGATACGACTTCACAGCCGACGACGAGCTTTTGATGCCTTCCGACTCCGGTGATACTAATGTCATGGAGGAACTTATTGTTGCTAGAGATGTGAAAGAGCTAGTTTAGAAAAGTATGCAGGTTAGTGTGCATTATTCCTCCATACTATTTGTTGTAAATTATTCGCTTCTTTGGTCTTCTACTCCGTCTACTTATATTTTGATGCTTAAACTGTTTAATTACTCTTTCTAATAAGTGTCTATATAGAAATATAAACTCACAATTTCACAAGTGTTCACTGTTCTTTGGTTATGGATTTAATTCGTAAACCCACATCTGAAATTCTTTGGATTTGTGTACTACACAAATCTTACCAACGAAGTTTGTGTATACTACACTTTCATGTTTGGTTGTCACACTAAGGATTCATTGAAAATGGAACATAAACCAACTGAAACACGGCCACAACGAAAGGGGAACAAGACAAAGACAGACAGAGAGAGAGTGAGACATGATCATCACTATTTACAGCCAATTAAATTGACAACTAATTCATCAATACACTTATCTGAAGATCCACCCTCACCAACTGCCTCTTTGGCGAAATTCCCCCATCTCTTGGCATTCTCTTTAAGCTCCCTCCCCTTCTCACCCTCCATCACTTCCTTTACATAAACCTCTAGAACCTCTCCCCTCACAACACCCGAAGCGTCAGCCTTGGCCCGAACACCGATCTTCCAGACATCGGCCACGAACTTGGCATTGGTCAGCTGGTCAGTCCATTGTGGGATCCCCACTATTGGCACACCCAAGCTCATAGCCTCGAGCACAGAGTTGAACCCACAATGCGTGACGAAGCAGCCTACGGACTCATGCACCAGGACGTCCATTTGCGGGCACCAGTTCACCACTAGGCCCTTCTTGGCCGCTTCGTCGAGGAAGTTGGGTGGTAGCTTGGCCTCCTCGGAAGCCCTGACCACCCACAAGAAGTAGCAGTTGCTTCGGATCAGCCCGCGAGCTAGCTCCCCCATCTGCTCCTCCCCCAGCTCCGCCATGCTTCCGAAGGACACGTACACGACGGAGCTCGGAGGCTTGGTTTGGAGCCAGTTGATGCAGGTAGTGGAGTTGGGAGTGAAGAGATTTATTCCGTAGTTGGTGTCATCTTCAAGCCTTTTGTCCAAGTACATTGACGGAAGTGTGGGTCCTATTGTTCCCACTCGCCATTGGGTTCTCATCCAATCCACTGACTGAGATTAGTAATAGTAAGAAATTTGGATTTAATTAGATAATTTTTTTGGAGTCAATTTTTGCAAACAGAAAAGAAAAATTAGTTTTAAATAAGGTTTAATAATATTCAACTCAGAACATAAAAAGTATTAGTCAAATGGAAGCAAAAATATCTCAATTGTTTTTCAATTTGAATTGATCGAAACATTTTAAAATCAGTTAAAAGACAATTTGCAAGAAACTAATCAAATGATTTCATATAAACGTTGATCTAAAAAAAAAATTTCATATAAACGTTCATTTAAATTTATTATTTAATTAATATCCTTCTTTTAGAAACACACAAATTTCCTTCTCTGTTGCGGAAGATGCAAAACCTGGAAAATAAGGATCTCTGGTGCAAGTTATTGATTTAAATATTCTATTATTCTGAAAAAAAAGAAAGCCGCTGTTAAAGAATTTCATAGTATTTAATGAGTGATAATATTTGAATTATTAAATTTTCAATAAACTATACTATACTTTTCTTTGCGAAATATGAATCCTTAATTATTAACCGCTGATATTTTTAATAACTTTTTTCTTACATTGCATGACCAAATCAATTCAAACACATTAATAGGAATGGCAATGGGCAGGATTCGGGTAGGATCTGTATGACCCAGATCTTTATCCTTTTTTATAAAGGTGGACCCAAATCCTTGTCCTTATCTTCTTTTAAATACAGGATTCGGGTAGGATATGGTTCCAAAAATATCGGGTAGGATCAGGATCGACCCACAGATCTATGGTACATAAAAATTATTTACTGGAAAAAAATAAAACTACAATATCAAAGTTCAGATGGATTCTAAAATTAAAACTGATAATAATGATGAGACTCTCATCTTCATCAAGTTATAATTCTTCCAACGAGAACAAACAAATTACATCAAGTCCAAAAAAAATCTAACAACGATGTTATAGCATAAGAAAAAATTAATAATAGATATCACCAGCAAGAGACAAATAAGCAAAAGAGTGTGTCACCACCACATTGGTTTGTTTATGAACAATAGTAAAAGTATATGTATCCAAACCCTGCATCCATGCGTAAAGAGTATTATATGTATATATAATCCGGGTAGGATGCGGGTGGAATCCTATAAGTCCATATCCATACCCTCATCCTTTGTAAAAAATAGGATTCGGACAGGATTCAGATCTAGGACCCAATCAAAATCAACAGGTACTAGACTCTTTGGGTCTAAAACAGGGTAGACTCTTAGGATCCGGGTCTAATTGCCATCCCTACACATTAAAAAAAAAATAATAAAATTTTCCGCCACCATTCCTAAAGTTTTGACGCTTTTGAAGCGGACCAAGCAGAGAAAACAAAAAGACGGCGGAAATGAGTGTTATTACCTACCTCTTTCTCCAGCTCATAGAAAGTGTTGAAAAGCACCCAATCGGCATCATCGACGTTAACGAACTGGCCCACCATCATGCTAAAAAACGCCGGGTACGGCCCATAGTCGGACACAAACGACGGCGTGTCTGAAGCTTGGAGCACAGGCAACCCAGGAAACGACACCGTCGGCTCCTCCAACGGCAAGGGAAGTAACCCTCTTTGGACATGGTAATAAACTGTATTAACAGCACAAGACTGGGTGAAAAACACCACTCCGAAGAGACCTAACTTCTTTGCCACGTCAAGGACCCAAGGGAGGAGTCCGTCGTATATAATCCCGGTTACGGGGGTCGAACCGGTCGTGTTGATGTGGGTGATCAGGTCAGATAGGGTCAGCGAGCCGACCTCCTTGAGGGTTGAGAGGTAGAGCTCTGTGGATATACCGGCTGTAGAACCGGGCTCGTCGAAGCCGTCGGAGATGGATTCGACGTCGACGGGGGTGTTCGGGTCGAGGAGGATGGTGGTGTTGATGTTCTTGGTGTTGACAAGAGTGGCTTTTAGGCCTCTGGCGACCAGGCGCTTGCTGAACTGTAGCATAGGGTTTATGTGGCCCTGTGCTGGGAATGGAAGCACAAGTACATGAGCTTTGTAGGTCGGAGATACGCTGTCAGATTCCATGTTTGGGTTACTATTTGCTATGATCTGCTTCTGTTCGGTTGATTTGTTCGATCTCGGTATTGGTATTGGTATGTTTCTTCAGAAATTGTAGCATCTGTTTTATAGACAGTTGAGTACTTGTACTGTTCTGGGTATGCATATAAAAAGAAAAAAAAAGAATGGGACATGCATGCAAAGACATACACTAGAAGTATGAAACAGCATCAAATAACAAAAACTTGTGTCTAGCTTAACTAGAAAGATTCAAATATGAGACACTAGGAATGCTATAGCATTGAATATTTTTCGAGAAAGTTTTGCCGTCATTTAAAAAACATATATATTTTTAAATTAAATTAGTGAGTTCCTTGAATATCTCAATAATAAATAGTTTTCAACCAAACAAATTGATTTCCTAGCACAAAATACTAATAACTATTTGCATTCATTTTGGAAGAGAAAAAAAATCTTTGAAAGAATCACTCTAAATAAAAATCCAACAATAGTTTGTGTAAGAAATTTATCAAATTATTGTATTAAGATTTTAGATTGGATATGAAGATTTTAATATGTTATTAAAGTGAGTTGGTTTCATGTTCATTATTGTTCTTCTACAATTTTTATTTATCGCATGTTGATAAAGTCAAAACTAATACAATCTTCGATTCAATGTGTTTTGTTTGAGCATACATGTTGAGAATCTTACAGATGTGATAAATAAATTTATAATTGTAAAAAATCAACTGAATTATTATATTAAATTTTTAGATTGCATATAAAATTCTAACAAATATATAACTATAATTTATCAGAGGAAATCATTGATCAGTAAGCGTATTGTATATTGTATTTGTGCATCCCTCCGTATAAAAAATATAGATGACGTCATTGATTACGAATTGAGATTTGGGTTTACGAGATAATATTCGTATGGTCACGACATAATTACGGTAAATTAATAATTAACAAAGATTATTAAATTTGGTATATAAAGTATGACACCAGAATTGCTCTTTTTACTATACTTTTAATATTTTTTATACATGTTCATGTCTTTTTACTAACTTGAACTATGTATCGTTAAAATCTTCGTATCCAACTCAAAATATTAAAGTAATATGTTAGTGAATTTCTAACACTTATAAACTAGTCATTTCCACATATTTTAACCAATGTGAGACTCTTTCGACTCTTCCTCACAAAAGAGACTTACCTAGTCAAAGATTGCACTAACTTTAACTTTACCAAAGTAGAAGAATTGGAGACACTTTAAGATCAATAATGGATACGACATAAATCCGATGTGTTTAGAAGAAATTACTCCTAAGTATCATTAGATATATTTTTTTGAAATCAATAAAGATATGAAAAATATTACTAGAGCGGTATAATAATTTTTAACATAATTGTTTTTATTTCTTTAGACGGGTAGATAATAACCAATTTTTCTAATCATACTTGGGGGATGACAATGAGAGAAACAGTTGTCACTAAGTCGAATATTTTAAAACTATATGATAGTGAGAGTCACGAAATAAAATTATGAGACACTAAATTAAATTAAAAGGAAAAAAAAACCCCTGATCTACGATTAATCTTCATAATCCGTATTTTTGCCGCCAAACAAGACTCAAGAAATGAAAGTGCTGGGTGGGCCGAAATTCTTGTTGGGCCCACCATTACTAGGGCCGGAATAAGGCGTGGACAAGGCCCGCAAATGCAACGAAGCCGTTATTGGTGCAGAACGCATGGATCCATTGATTATTGGAATGGTTGTTTAGAGTAATAGATCTAGTGAAGATGGTTAAAATAGCATTTATATGATAAGAATTATTTAATTATTCTTAGTATTTATTTTTTTAAAATTTTATATCTGACGGTCGTTAATGTTCGAGAGTATAATTAGTATTAGATAAATAAATATATAACTGATTTTTACTATTTTTTAGTTATTCTCTTTATTCCTTATCAAATTTTCAAACTTTAAAAAAAATTATATTTTAACTACAAAATAGTAAAACCAATTCAAATCCAATAAAATACTAATTACTAACGTCTTAACCATAACTACAAAAAAATCCTTTCTTCACATGAGAGAGAAGAGGGAATAACTTGAAGAGAATTGACTAGTTTCTGCCCCCATCGAAGACGAAGGTACAAAAGGCTTGCACCTTAATGGGCCACAATCCACTATGGGAAGAGACAAACGTTGCGCGCGTGGTGGAAGATCTCTACTTCGGCCGAGATTTGACCAGATCATAGGACTTGACAAATGTACCAGAATTAGAAAAAATCAAGAAAGGAATTGAAATTTTACTCATCTCGGGCTTGGACGTGGGCCATTGGGCTTGAGGAAGTGCGTCATCTCCAAGGCCAAATCTAGGGGGCAGAGCGCCTTGTTGAAGCAGACCCCATTACAGAACATAAAGCTCGATCTCTAGAGAGAGACACCATCTGAGGCCGTTCTCTATGAGGATAATCTTGTTGAGGTTTGACATGTTGCCGAGGCTCGTCGAAACACAGCCATGAAAGTTGTCGTTGACGACGATGATGATGGAGACCAGATAATCCTCGAGGTTGTCTGGGCGGCCCCACACTTTGATATTGATATCTGTTTGAAATCTGTTAAATTTGATATATATATATATATATATATATATATATTTATTGGATATTGTTAAGTCAAATATTAGTACTCAAATTTGGCACTAGTTAACTTTAAAATTGATATCTATTTACTTAAATATTGATATTCATTAAATTTAGCAGTGGTATTCGTTAACTTTAATATTGATATCTATTTATTAAGATATTGATGCTCGTTAACTTTAATATTGATATTCATTTACTCTAACATTGATAATATTTATTTTAATATTATTTGTTTATTTGAATTAATTACCTATTGTTTAATGCGATCAATATTGAAGCAATAAGATACCAATATTTATTATTTTTTTGAAATACTATTTTTTGTTTAGAATGTATAATCATTGAACAAATTTTGATTAGTATATAATTTGTTAGTTTTTAAAATTTAGATTTAAGATCACCATGATTTAAGACATTGCATGAATTTTTAATAATATATACTTTTTTTGTGATTGTCATATCTATATTTCTTAATTTTTTTTGGATTTTTATTAATATTAATATACTAATTATACTCATCAAAATAGAACACTCTTCTTTAACCCCTTTCAGTCTAATACCCACTAAATCTAGACTCTTGCTTAACTAGAAGAGTACCGAATGTATTTAGCTATTTACCTAAAGAAAAAAATTGAACTAAAGTCACCGATGTGTAATATCAAAAATCATTATAATAACTTGATTTGGAATCTTTAAAATGAAATATTTTCAAAATTTGGCGTAATATTGTTTGCCACCTTTTTGTGATTCGGTCCAAATACGAATTGAATCGGATAACTAAGTAAATTTTCAAATATTATCTAGTTTCTGGTTCAGAGCTCTTACAACTTACAAGCATTACTATTTGGTTTAGATGGTCTGTTGACGAATTTGGACCCCAAAATCTAATTTTGCACATGAAATCTCTACGTGATAAGGGAGATTAATCATATAACGTACAAGTAGGGTTAGATTCTTGTACTACTTGGTGTATATAATTGGGTATATAAAATTAATCTATTAAAAAAAAGTTAGTTAACAATATGGATATTGGCTGCTGCTTACGTAGCGCATACGATTCTTGTAGCGCAAATAATGTGCCAAACAATAGAAGCTAATTGTGAAATGTCGGGGTCAATATAGGGAAAAAAAAGGGGTCTAATTATCAGTTCACAATATTGTTCAAATTTAACTAAAATTTTTCAATTCGAAAACTAAAATTATAATAACATTAAAAATTGAAAAATTATTCAATTAAATAAATGGTATAGCGATAAGTAATGTCGACAAAAATTCTTGGGTGGTCAAGGAGCGGCCAATAATAGTCAATCACTGGCCAGATACAACCTTGTGTGGTCGAAGAAGCACTTGGAGTTTTGAACAGGCAACCTTCATTTATCATATATATTTTTTCAAATTACGTGAAGTTCACTATACCACGTGTTCCATTCTAAGATCCGTGTTCTTATAGAAACTCCCCGTCTTTCTTCTTCAGCTAGTAACATGCAAACGGTCTTGAAAAATGAGTTTGACGAGTAGGAATATAGTTAGTTGGAATGCGAAAAAAAAAAAATCTTATCCAATTCACTCTAATGTTAGATTTTAGTTTATATTATTTGATATTCGTCAGATATATGAAAGTGTTACAACTCTTCCCAAAAATATTTGAAATTACTACAATTTTAAAAACTATAAGGCAAGACCTAGTTAATCCAGAAAGAACGTGAGTCGATGTTTGTTGGCCACTCTTGAATTCGTTGAGTTAGTATAATTTTCGACCCAGAAAAAAACTTGACTCAGTCAACGTGCTTGTCTGTTTTGGTAACATGGTTGTACTTTTCCATGAAAATTAAGTTGAAAGGTGGACTTGAATAGTCGATCGACGCCGGAGAGTTAACAATCCAAACTTAAACTCTGCACTCGTACACGTAAAGACAGCCCATTAAAATAACATGGCAGTGAATGACACACACATGTCACAACTGTACTACCGTCATCAGGAGCAACGTAAGAGAGGACCTCATCAAATTCCACTCGGGCGAAACTAAATCAAGTTATTTTGTGGCCGACAGAATATGCTCTAGAATTTCGCTAAAAAAAGAATATGGTCTAGTAAGCTTTGTTTTATACTTGGGTTGATTATTAAGTGAGTACCCAATTGGAAACATCATCCACCTACAAATCTGCGGGTGTTTTTTTTGTCTATTGTCCCTCCTGTGAACATTCGAGTTTTTTTGTGTGTGTGTGTGTGTGTGTAGTGACATATCAATGCGGTATGGTTCTTACATGGGTGATATATATGAAGTGCTTGAATTCTAAAAAAAATTATGGTCTAGTAAGAAACCTGATTATTTAAGAAAATATTTAGTTAAAGTGTTCAAAATGGAAAAAATATAAATAACATAGTCACACATAAATCGAATTTAAGAACACTTGTTACAATGCTACAAACGTGATAGCCAAGGCAAGGGTTCAGATACATGTAATTTACAAGATTATATCCATAATTGTCATAATTATGGATTTATTATTGGACACATAAATTCCATAATCTTCCTTCTAAGTATAGAAATCTATATGGGTTTTTATCAACTACGACAGTTTATAGTGCGAGTTTATAGCGGGCAAGTTAATGGCCTCCTCGCAGTATCTATTTAAAAGGTAGAATCCATTGAAGCAATGTAATTAGCTCCTGGGATGGACCTTAGGCGACATAGGTTGTAATTAACAAATTTTACTTATAAAAAGTAGAATCCATTGGATTGGGGCACACTACACAAGCTCTACATGCTAGACACGCTAGTGACACACAAACTTAGATGTTAGTGTTCATCAAAATCAACAAGCATTTAAGTTTTAATCATTGTTTTGAGTACGTGAAAAAGAGACGAGTCGATAATATTGAAAGAAACCCATTAAAATAACATGGCAGTGGTAGACACTCACCTGTTAGTACCAGCGTCATCACGAACAACGTTACAGAGGACCTTTCGAATATCATTTGGTTGAAGTAATAAAGTTTTGAATTTATTATAATTGACTGATAAAAGACATAACGGAGTTGACTTAGCTCGAGTGAAACAAATTTGCATTTACTTAAAAAATATTGTATTTAAACCTTATAAATATAAATTATAATTGAGGAGTTGTCTCTAAATAAAAAAAACCAATATTCTATTATAAAAACCAAGTTATCACATGAAATAGTACTAGACTATACGTGTAACATATTTAAAAAAAATTCACTTTCCCAACAGTAATAGTAAATACCATAAAAAATAAAATATCATCGAAATATTCCAGGAACAAAAACCAATTTGTTTCATTCATCTTCCCCACTTGCAAGTAAATGAATGATTAATACAATTATGAATTTCCTTATTCGTTCATGCTGTTAGCGCATACGTCTTCTTTTTCGTCACGTAGTCAATCTTCCGGTTAACGTTGTAACTTGCCATTTTGAAATACAATTTTACTTTTCCAAAAAACAAACCTACCTTCCTGTCCTATATATGCCTCCCATGGCATCATCAACTTCAAACCCGACACAACACAACCAAACATCCTTTTTTTTTTGGTAAACACACAACCAAACATCTAAAGCACTTCAACAAAGTTAAAGACAGTCCTTAGTTTCAAAAAACAAAAGAAAGAAAGCAAAACACAGAAAAACAAATGGCGCCCGAAATTATTACAAGGCTTAACGAAGCTCATAAAGCTCATGTCCTGGTCCTCTCCTACCCTGCTCAAGGCCACATTACACCTATGATCCAGTTCAGCAAGCGGCTCGCGGCGAGAGGCGTCAAGGCCACGCTGGTCAACACCAAGTTCATCAGCGGCTCCGTCCACGCTGACCCGAACGGGCCAATTTCTGTCGAGACAATATCCGACGGCTACGACGAGGGCGGTGTCCGGGCAGCCGAGTCGATGGAGGCCTACCTGAACAACTTCCGGAAGGTGGGCTCTCAGGGGCTATCGGATTTGGTAATCAAGTTCGAGGGCTCGAGCCACCCGGTCACCGCCATTATCTACGACGGGTTCGTGCCGTGGGCTCTGGACGTGGCCAAGAAGTTCGGTAAGCTCGGGGTGCTCTTCTTCACCCAGTCGTGTGCTGTGAACTCGGTGTATTATCACGTGCAGAGGGGTGTCCTTCCGATGCGTATATCAGCGGAGAGCGGCAGCGTTTCGCTTCCGGCGATGCCGGAGCTGGACGTCTCGGAGGTACCGTCGTTTGTGACTAACGAAGGGTACGGGTCATATCCTTCTCTTTGTGATCTGCTGCTGAACCAGTTCGCGGAGATTGATGATGCCGATTGGGTGCTTTTTAACATTTTCTACGAAATGGAGCCTGAGGTACGTAATGTATCCTCTTACAACCTTTTTCATTAAACTATCCCAAACTTGGACTATCCAAATAAACAACATTCATAGCTATGAAACTTCCACATTAATTGAGGGTTGGTCCAATTTCAAATATACCAATTTCTAGATTTTATGAAGAAAAAAATGTTTAAGGTTTTGTATCATGCAGACCTTCCCTATTTTTTTTTACTATAATCATGCTATTAAACATTCGGATTTGTTTCATAATTTAGATTGTGGATTGGATGGCCAAACGATGGAGGGTGGCAACCATCGGTCCAACGCTTCCATCTATGTATTTGGACAAGAGACTTGAAGATGATAAAGGGTACGGGATGCATCTGTTCAAGCCTAACACTAGTGCTTGCATTTCATGGCTTCAAGACAAGCCTAGCGGATCAGTGGTGTATGTATCCTTTGGAAGTATGGCTGAACTTGGAAAAGAACAAATGGAGGAGCTCGCATGGGGTCTGAAAGAGAGCAAATGCTACTTTTTGTGGGTGGTCAGGGCATCCGAAGAGGAAAATCTTCCATCCAACTTTGTCAACGAGAAATATGATAAGGGCTTGGTGGTGAACTGGTGCCCGCAATTGGATGTTCTAATGCATGAATCGGTGGGCTGTTTCGTGACACATTGTGGGTTTAACTCTGTACTTGAAGCTATGAGCTTGGGAGTTCCGATGGTGGCAATGCCTCAGTGGACTGACCAGCCCACCAACGCTAAGTACGTGGAGGATGTTTGGAAGGTTGGGATCAGAGCGAGAGCGAACGAGACTGGAATTGTGAGAAGGGAGACAATAGAGACATGCATTAAGGAAGTGATAGAGGGGGAGAAAGGGAAAGAAATGAAGAGATATGCAAAAAAATGGGGAGATTTGGCCAAGAAGGCTAGTGATGATGGTGGTAGTTCGGATAAGTGTATTGATAAATTCGTAGCTAGCTTAGTTGATCACCAGTAGTTTAATATATGTGCTTACACATTATTTGCCTTAATAGGCTGATTTTATACAAGGCTACCTTTTTTTCCAGTGTTAAAAAATACACATGCAATCTCATCTTTACTATATCAAAAAATGTATCGATTCTTAAAAATCCTACTTCTTCAACTAGTACTCTTCCATCTCCGCCTGTCCTCCTAACCCATCTAACCTTTCAAAGGATGAACTCAAGGATTGGCGCCGACCTTTCCATGTTTATACAGTAGTAGATAAATGATTCATTCCAACGAAGATACGCAGTTAATACTTTTCTACTTCATTACTAAATCCAATATACAGCCGCAAAAGTTGTATAGTAAATCATTGTCTTCGTTAAAGGAAAACAACGTCGCCTACTATGTATTTCCACAACTTAGGTGGCTGGAAACTAGCTTCTAGTATCCAATATTGGAGCGACTAGAATGTTAGTGGTTTGGAGGAAGTAGGAGCGTAGGCAAGAAAGAGAGGGGGCATAATAGACTTTTCATGTGTTACTTTTAAGGTTTTTTAAAAAAATTTAAAAAACTTCAACAACACAGAGTATCTAAGTGTGTTTAACACATCTATTTTTTAAAAACTTAGTAAACTCTATAAGATTTTTAAATCAAGCTTCAAAAGAAAAATTCTTGCCAATGAGTGTAGGACGTAAGACCGAATAAGCTCCAAAACTAAGGATTTAACTTGACCGGACTAGAATTCAGTTTGGCCAATTAAAAGATTATACTTAGGGTAAATTACCCTCAGGTCCCTGGTCTTTACATTATTTTTCTATTGGGTCCCTCCTTTGTCATAAATGAGTATTAAGTCCCTGTTTTATTAAAAAATGTTTGTCTCGGGTCCCCACCGACCAAATCGGACTTTTTTTTTAATTTTTTGTCATGTGAAATAACTATTTTACCCTTCACAAAACGACAAATTTTATCATATTTTTGTCATTTTGTGAAGGATAAAATAGTCATTTCACATAATAAAAAATTAAAAAAAGTGTGATTTGGTCGGTGGGGACCCGAAACAAACATTTTTGAATAAAACAGGAACATATTAATCATTTATGTAACATGAGGGACCCAATAGGAGATTTTGGTAAAAACCAGGGACCTGAGGGTAATTTGTCCTTATACTTATATTTGAAGTTGACTAGCTTCCTTTTTTCCCATCCGAAAATAAAAAGAAGATGTATACGTTACTAAGATCATCTTCATCTATCTTCCCGAGCATTTTGTTTCTGCATTTTTTTTGTTCTTATCAGTTTTGCACTTGTACGGTTGTACCCAATTTGTTGAAATGCACTCTATTCCTATTTTGTTCTCGCTCTTATATCCATTTTAATCCTGTTTTTTAATATAGTTAATTATATTAAATTCAAATATAATTATAAAAAACTGAAAAATAAATTAATTACTAATTAATAAAATATAATTTGGAAAAATAGAAAAATTATATTAAAGCAAAATAAATTAAAAAAAACATGTTAAAATAAAAAAATGAGTACATATTATCTGATCAAAATACGTCAATGTCATTTTTTTACTAAATTGATTTGAATCCATATTTAGAAAATTAAAAAAAGCATTATAAAAAGACCCTGATATATGAATTAATAAAAAAAAATAAAATAACATTAATCTCTATGTTGCTCACTCTACAACTTTGGTTGGAATTTTAACGTATTTTGTTTTCAATGAGTTAAGTGGATTCTACTTAAAAAAATAAGTTATGTTCAAATTTAGTATATTGTTATATAAAATTAAACGTTTTGAAAGTTTTGAATTTAAGACCCAAAACTTCAATAAACCATCGGCCACTTTAATGAACTAGCTAAACATTTTTTTTTCAAATGGTGTTAGTGTCCAACGTATATAACGAAAATAATACAAAAAAAAATTAATTACCAAATTGATATTCAACCAGTATATCTAGAATTTTGTTTGTGACTTGGACCGAATTACAGAAAATTACTTGTGATTACCAAATCACGGAAATCTTTTCTGTGAATTGATTATTTAGGACACAAACTATTCAAAAATTCTAGTAGAATGAATTTTGTTCGTACCATTTTGATTTTCTATTCACCAAGTCCCAAGAACTTTTTCTATTTTTAGCAAAATCTTTGCCTATAAATACATAACAAGAAGAAAGAGGTGAAGAAGAAGAAGAAGAAGATTTCAGGGATGCAACTACTACATACACCATCACAATTGATTGGCTTGAGAATGATTTCACGGATGTAATTACTACATACACAACAACAAATTTTGTTAAAGAAGATGACAAAGAAGCGAAGGAGGAAGAAGATGATGAAGAAGGAGGTGAAGAAGAAGAACATAATAGGAGTATGAAATTTAGTCAAACCATAATATAGAGAATAATGATGCTCAACTCCTCATAATTGAGCCTCATGAACAATTAGTGATGACTGTCTATACTAAAGAATGGAGTTGCGATGTAGCAAATAGATGGTGTTTCACTTTGTTGCAAGAGGGCACACTTTTGGAAAACTAAAAAGGAAGCTATGAGAGATATTAAAGCATATGCAATGAAAGTAAAGCATGAGTACATCATCAAAGAATCAAGCCCATATGCTTACTATGTGGAGTGTAGAAAAAAAAAAGATAAAGATGATTACAAATAGAAGATTCATGTATGAGTGGATAAAAGGGATGCTTTAACTATATGTATTCTTATAGGAAGACTTGGTAGAAAAGAAAAACTATTTGAGAAATTATAAGGAGGTTGAGAAGAATCATACAGTCATTTTCCCTAATGATTTTGGCATGTAAGGAAAATAATCTTAAAACTATTATTGAATGAGAACATTATCACAGTTTGCCTAGTAGAGAGCATAAGACACAATTTTTTCCACAAGGAGTAAAAATTTTCAAATAATTTTATAGTCATTTCAACCTTGCATTAAAACTTTCAAACATCGCAGGCGTGTGTTAAAAATTGATAGAACATTTTAAGAGAACATTGATATTAAAAATTTTACGAGAAATATAGGCATACCCTTTTAATTGCTACAGTTGTTGATGATGATGCTATTGTACTTTCAATAATATTTGATATCATAGAGGTAGAAAACAACGAGAGTTGGGCGTAGTTTATAGAATAAATAAGATTGCATGTGATGGATGCTCATGGTTGGGGAGAATAATGAGATATCACATATTGATATTGTCTAAGAGACGTAGCTAGCAATCTAAATAAAAAGTTCAACAATCTTACTATGAAGAATGTAATGAAGATTGCATGTAACAAATTTTTTAAAAGTTAGTCGAATATAATTTTAGTTTGTTACTCCGCATATAATATTGTAAATGTGCTGGTTTTAGGAATGCAAGCATAGGTGAAGAAGTTAAATGAATATTATTAGACATATGGCAGGTTGGTGAGAAGGTATACTAATGAATATTAAGCACAAATGTTTAAGTAGAACTTAGCGATGGATAGTAGATGCCGACGTGATCACATAATGACACATATTGTTGAGTACATAAATAAAGTTTTTAAAAAAGTTTATTATCTCTTGGTGATGGTTGTGTTGGCATAGACTTTGCCAAGCTAACCAATTATTTAAGAAGATATCAACTATATATATATTAAAGAGTGTACTCCTAACCAGATAAGATTTTAAGAAATACTTAATGCCAAATTAGAAAGATGGGAGAAGAAGGCCTAACATCACATTTTCTCAATATATTTATCATACAATCTAACTCCACAAGTAAAGATCAGAATACTCAAAAGTCAGTATGGATAGATGATACTACAATTGTGGAAAATTTCATGCTTTTTACTGCTTATGTTTGTATATAATAACATGTTGTGTCAAACTTCGCATTAGGGACTACAAGATACACGTCGATCTCCACTATTACTTCAAAATTACATAATTATGTTATCGACACAAATTTGTTCTACTTGGAAAATGGCGAGCTCTAGAAGACCAAATGATTTTGAAGATCATTCCAGATAAAAGATAAATGAGGAGTAGAGGACAATCACGTAAGTACTTACAGAATGAGATGGACCAAACAATGTCACGCGCCCAATATACAGTCAATAAGACAAAGGGTCACATAAAAGTCAATTGTACTAATATAGTAATAATTGCCTAAGCTAGAGTGACTAAAATAGCAGTAGTGCCAGTATTAGTACACATCACAACACATCACATCATGTGTTGATTTGTGTAACTGTTGAACATGAATGAGAGAACTTTATATTATTATTTGCAACTGTGTGCATTTTGCATATTTAATATTTGTATCAAACATAGTGTATGCATTTATACTTTTAGGTTATATTTATTTATTTTTATAGGTGTTGTAAGATGAGGAGTGGTAAAGAACACATGGCATAGCCCGATGATGATACAGACTATTGGTTAGCTTTGAGATTTTGTCGATACTCCTGCAGGCTACATATAATAATTTCATAAGTCCTTCCATATCTTTACTTGAAATTTGAGATATCATCCCATTGTGTGCCAGCTTGATTCTGGACAAAAATTGCACTATGTGTCCCTTTATCTAGCTCAGGTGGTAACAGAATATCGTGGACATAGCCGAACTACCTCAACACCCAATCAAGATAATGTCACTTCATACAGTAAAAGGATATCAGTGACGCTCATACTAACCATAATCACCAATCTCGGTAACATATACCCGACAAGTTGACAATAATCTCCTCGGTATACGTAAGGTGAACTACCTACGTAAAATTCAAAGTCAACATAATTGATCATGATTTTGAATTTTTTATAATTTATTACTACTTAAAATTTTTAATTATTTATATTTGAGTCTCTTAATTTATCCAACTTTTGGTGACAAATTGTGACACTTAAATATTTATTAAAAATGTGCTTATTTATTATTCTAGTCCACCTAAAAAGTATATAACATTTATTATACATAATTATCAAGATTTTTTGTCTCAATACATAATGAATATTACTTGATGCCAAGTGCTGATCAAATTTTTGGGTTTTTGGATTTTTTATGACAAGCTAAAGTGGGATGATCTTTTTCAGATATCAACACAAGATTTCTAAAGATAGAAAATTCACTCTGATCGATAGCTTTGCATAATTAATTATACAAGTGTGTGAGACATGTACTACTTCGACTATATATTGCTATCAAATTTACTTTCTATAATATTGACAATTAACATAGATTGACCGTTAACTCACTTGTCTCTAGAAATAATATGTAGTCAATTAGGCACATTGTATTTGCTCAGCTAAAGTATTGAATGATCTCAATATTAGTCTCACCTAAGAGATCTATAGGATCATAAAAATCTTTGAATTACCTTAGGACAATTGAGTTATTGTGAACATAATTTGGTGTATACTATGGGTTCCTTCTAAAGTACTATATGTATAACTCTTTCGACCAAGAAGGTGTCTAATGTCCTATGATTATGATGTTATTGATAGGGAGTCCGTATAATACAATTACATCTTGAAGAGTAATAATTAGCTGCCCCACCAGTATATAAAAATATGTGTATTTTTGGTCGTCATCACTCTACCAAGGCTATAATAATAGCCAGTTGATCACAACATAAAAGATGCACTACACATCCGAGAATTTGATAGCTTGCATGTTGGCTACAAATACCTTGTTCTGCACCGACTTCTACAACATTCACATCAAAACCATCATGAGCTCCATATACCTTGTTATTTCATATATCTTTGTATCGCTGCGATGTCATCTCTAAAATATATATATATATATATATATATATATAATCTCTAATTAAATATTTCACTAATCATAAAAAATAATATTTTACGTAAATTACATGCAATCAAACTAATTCTAATCAACCTAGTACCACACGAATTAACTAAATTCACTTAGTTTATAATTTACATATTACCTAATTAACAACATACAATCAAACAAATACCAATCAACTTTATTAACACACTAATTAACCAAATTAATGCAAATAACTAATTCGTGACTTATCTAATTAAAATGATCGATCAATTCATCTGCTTTATAATATAATTTAACTTATTAATTAACATTAACTATTACATAAACAAGATTAATTATAAACCTTTTTTAAAAAAAATAACCAATTACCTAAATGCCATTGATAGGCGTTTACAGATGCAATGGTCGCACACGTAAGTGTCGGGGCTCGCCAATCTAGAGGGAGGGGTTTTACTCACTCACCAAGGAACAATGAATAAAACTCCAAAAAGACCGACGATGTTGGAGTGACCTTTTGCCGAGAGAGACCCTGGGTTGGGAGAGGCGAAGTCAGGAATTACGGGGAGGCTAGGAGGCGAGGTCATAGTTACACCAATAACTTATGATACATTTTCACCAAAAAAAAAATAACTTATGATACACAGATCATAAACTCTACATCGTAAATTTTTAACCCCAAATCCTAAATAATCTTTATGAGTTTTTAATTTTTTAAGAGTAGTGAAATTTTATCTATATACAACCTTTTAAAAAGAAAACAATTTTTTATTAAAGTGTATATCTGCTCTAGTAACATGATTGTACTTTTTTAGGATAAAGTAACATAATTGTACTTTTTAGGTAAAGTAACATGACTCTATTTGTCTTTAAGGTTTAGTTTTTTAATTAACACGACTGTACTATTATTAACTAATTATTAGGTTTTGTGTTTTAGGGCAAGTGCAATTTAACTTAAAAAAATTAATGGACATGAAAAGTCGATCGACATTAGATAATAAATAAATAAAAATTAGAGCTCTGCTACTAGACACGTAAAGGCAGTCCATCAAACTAACATGGTCGGCAAACCGAATTTGTCGATCGTCCTACTAAATCCCTACAAGTAACGTAAAAAATGAACAGCAGCGGGAAGGGTATCATGTCATCGTTTTTGCCTGCTCGTACTATTTAAAGGCGAACAGATGTGCGAAAATTTTGACACGCGTTTTTACTCCGCATATAAGAAAAGCGTTTAATATTTCGTGTGCTATGCAGTACTCCGCCTCATAGTTTTCAATACCGTTCCAGAGGTCGTGCCGGTTTTTCTTGGCAACCGATAATACCGGTATTATCGGTTGAACCGGTGGTCGAACCAAAATTTTTTTACATAGTTTTATCATATATATACATATAGAATTTAAAGTTTAAGATATATTAATTTATGTTTAAGCTTATGGTTAGGGTTAGAGTTAATGATTTAGGATTAGAAGTTTATATCAAACCAGTATTCTAACCAAAATTATATTATTCCAACCAAAATTATATAAATTTTTTTCAATTACATAATTTAAACAACATAAATGGAGCAAATAATTTTTAAAAATATTTTATTAAGTTAGAAACATATTATAAGTAACCAAATACCCACATATTTCTTTCTTGTAGTTTTAATTTATTCAAATTGGATTTGTAATTAAGTAATGAACAATTCTTCCTATTATATCAACTAATTATTTATGATGTCATGCAATTTTCCCTTAGTTAATTGGACTATGAAAATCCATCCGTTTAGGTGAAAATCCATTCCTGGGAAAGACTTGTCTTCAAATGAGAAGGGTTGTAATCTTTGATTTAAAAAGAAAAGCACATGTGTTCCGTTTTGGGCATTGTTTTAAAAAACGCGGTCCGACCGGCGGTTGGGCCGGTCGAACCGTGAAACGGGTCTGAATCCGTTCCGTTTTTTGCTTAAAAAACGCTTTCGTGCGGGCCGGTTGAAATCCGGTCGAACCGCCCGGTTTTCAACAAAAACGAAACGGGTTTTTTCCGGTTGAACCGGAAATGAGTAGATTTCAAAAAAAAAAAAGAGAAAAGGGCTGCCATAGGTCCTCTCTCTCTCCTCTCACGCGTTCCTTTTCCAATTTTACAACCCTAAAGCAAGTTCCTAATTGAACTACACGGACAAGACCAAAAAAAAAACCATGTTCCACACGCAAAAGCAAGCTCCTAATTGAACTGTCAACATTTTTTGCATGGTTTCTTAACGGTGAAACTTCTCAAGGGAGGAAGAAGGGTTATCGGAGCTCGGGCTTGTCGAGATCGGCCTTAAGAGCGACGATCATCTCCTCGTTGTCGACGCACATCTTCACCATGCTCCTCAGCTGAGCGATCCTCCACTCGTAGCTCCTCGATTTCCCGGCGTCGAAGCTCCTCCTCAGCTCCTTCGTCAACTCCCCCACCGCCTCCATTCTCTCTCTCTCTCCGCGTTTTTGTTGATGAGGAGCATGGTGAAGAAGGGTTTGGATTTGAGGACCTCTTCTTCCTCCTTATTGATGGCTTCCCTTGGGATATGAATCATTCTATTCGGGAGATTTGGTTTTGTTTGGATTTGAGGACCTCAGAACTGGACTTGTCATATGGGATTCGGCTGTGGATTTTTTTTTTGGTGAAATTTGGCTTTGGATTTAGGGAAGGAGGAGGAGTAAAATTTCCGGTCCGACCGGCTATGGGCCGGCTGGGCCGGCCGGGCCGGAGGTCGGACCTATTTCCGGGTCGACCTCCGGTTCGTTTCTGATAACAATGGTTTTGGGCCACGAACATTTTTAATTCCTGGGCTTTTAGTTGGGATCGGGCCCGTGAAGTATGTTCACAATAGCTGCTATTCAACAAGTTGGAAACAGGGGGTAAGAGAGTCCCACATCGGAAACATCAAGAACCAAAGCCCGACGAGTGAGATATAAATAAGCCCGACGGTATACGCTGAGCAAAGTATACCTCTGTCTTAAATTTTTTGGTAATACCGGAAATTTCCGGTTCTATCATACAACAATTTCGGGCGGTTGAACCGGAAAATGTCCGGTAGAACCAAACCCCGGTTGTACGTATTTTCACGTGCCGCTCTTCCCTCCGAAACGCGGTTCGACCGGTTGAACCACCGGTCGAACCGCGTAATTGAAAACTATGCTCCGCCTACGTAGCACAAATAAAAAAACACATTCTCCGGGTAAAAACACAAAAATAACGAATCCTCCGGGTAAAAAAAAATATTCAAAATATTTTCGAGCAAGGGCCAAATTTAAAGCCGGCCGGATAAAACAATTTATGGTGGAAATCACTTGGACTATTGAACAGCTAGAATTCTTTGCGTTTTTTAATTCGTTCTGTTAACAGCTATGTTGCTCATTCTGAAACTTCGGCTGCAAGTTGAACGGTACTTTGTTTCAAGGAATGAAATGGATTTTACTTAAAAAAAATTAATTCATGTTGAAATTTAGTGTATTATACTATCAAATTAAACGTTTTGAAAGTTTTGGATTTGAGACCCAGCACTTTAAAAACCATCGGCTCCTTTTAATAGCTAGTTTAATAAAATATTACAAATTACAGATAATTAATACACAATGTAACTATTTACATCAATAACCTATGATACATAGCAGAGGCACACGACCATTTATCAAAAACTCTAAATCAAAAATCTTTTAACCCCAAATCTTAATTAGTCTTCGTGGTTTTTCAATTTTTTGGAGAGAAATCATTAACGTGCATGTCTGATTTAGTAACATGATTGAACTTTTGATAAAGTAACATGCCTCTACTTGTCTTTAAGGATTAGATTTATTTTAATTAACACGACTCTACTTTTATCAACTAATTTTCAGGTTTTGTGTCATAGGGGAAGTGCAATTTAACTTAAAAAAAATGTAGTGGACAATAAAAGTCGATCGACATTAGATAATAAATAAAAAAATTAGAGCTCTGCAACTAGACACGTAAAGACAGTCCATCAAAATAACATGGTCGGCAAAACCCAGTCTATCGATCGTCGTACAAGTAACGTATAAGATGACTCGCAGCGGGATCTCGCTGCGATCGTGTCTTCGTCTGTAGCGTGTGTGATGCATGCAATAATTAGGGGTGAGAAAATGTGTAGAGACTCTGACATGCGCTTCAACCTTGCGCATAAGAGTGACATTCAATTTTCTCTTTCTTATCCTTTTTCCTTGATCCCTACTGTCGCTCTTGGCTTTCAATTTCTCCTCTACTTGAACCGGAGTGAGAACAGCTCAAATAATCCAAATCGACTACTCTCTGGTAAACGCCAATAAAAAAACTCAAAATCGCGAGTGCACCTGAGACCATCGAAAGGAGAAATATAGACGGATCCGATAGGGGATCATCTGGGTTGCCAGTCGTGGAAGAACTAGTTGTGGAGGAACTAGAGCAATTGAGCCTCCTCCTCTTTCATGGCCGCCTCTAGGATTTCATTTTCTCCGGCCGTCGCCCTACGTCGGCGGCTATTTTAAGAGTAGTCGGGGAATGCAAGAGGGGTGAGGAGGGAGACGAGAGGTTGAGAAGAGGAGTGGGAAAGAGAAAGAGTAGGTGAAGAGGGAGGTGGGAGACGAGAGGTTGAGAAGAGAAGTGGAATAGGGAAAAAGGAGATGAGGAAATGAGGAGGGAGGTTGAGAAGAGGAGTTTGGTATTAATTTTATAATTTATCTATTGTCCCATCACCAATTATTAATCCAAAATTTTACCATGTGACGGTCTATGTAGTTGTCAAAATGATATTGTTTGTCCAGAAATTCGTAAATCAGAGCTCGAAAACAACTCGTGATAAAATGTGATAATAAGTTGGACATTTTTTACGGTTAAAAAATTATAAGGTAACCTAAGTGATAATCAGTAAAATTATAGATATTTATGTGTACTTTTTTCTAAGCAATTATATAATGTGTTCTTAATTTAATATAATTTTTCTATTTTGTTAAATCATACTATTTTTAATTTTAAAATTAATTTAAATTTTTAGTTAATACATAATCATACTTGAATTTAATGTTTGATCCTCTGTCTCATTTTTGGTTTAGTGTTTATTTCTGATTTAGTGTTTTTTATGTTCAAATATTGAAGATTATGTGTTTTTTGTTTGAAGGTATGTCCGTCTTTTCTATAACATAAATTGAAGAAAAAAAAGACAAAACAATGTAGGCCACAATCTAGGGCCACAATTTTTTAAAGAACAAATGACGAATTAAATATTTTTAAAATAGCAAGAACTTTAAAGACAATGTTATTATAAACTAGAGTTTAGAGAATAATTTGCACAATTTTTTATTACTATTAAAAAGGTTTTATTGAGATTGAATTTAAATGTATTGTTTGATTTGGTATCGAGATACATTGGATACCTGACATGATATGACTTGGTTTCTATTTGGCAGCGAGCAATTTCGGATTTTTTTAAAGATAAACGTTATATTTCTCCAAGTAAAGAGTCACATCCATAAATCATTCATCCAACATTATCTCCTAAGACAATCACCTAAATCATCCAACCACAAATATCAATTAGGAAACACTAGTTAAAATCTCATCCTTATAACTACATCTTTAATACCATTAAGAAAATTCTTTTTTCTAATGCAAAGCAATCAGATCACTCACTTAATAATTGATACCCAGCATTTATGTTGTGGTCGCTATAGTTTTCTGATGAGTTATTCGCATGCGTCATCCTTTTTGTAACGTAGTCGACTCGCCAGTGTCAATAAATATACCTCCACACCTCGTCAGACAAAATAGACACAAACTCTACTAAATTACTCTAAAGCAAGCAAAGGACAACCAAATGGCGCCAGAAATTAATTCAAGAAAGGAGAAAGCTCACCAAGCTCATGTCCTGGTGGTCACGTACCCGGCTCAGGGCCACATTACACCTATGATCCAGTTCAGCAAGCGGCTCGCGGCGAGAGGCGTCAAGGTCACGCTGGTCAACACCAAGTTCATCAACGGCTCCGTACAAGCCGACCCCAGTGGCCGGATCGCCGTCGAGACCATATCCGATGGCTATGACGAGGGCGGCATCCGAGCAGCCGAGTCGATAGAGGCCTACCTGGATAGCTTCTGGAAGGTGGGCTCTAAGGGGCTAACTGATCTGGTGATTAAACTCGAGGGCTCGAGCCACCCGGTCACCGCCATTATCTATGACGGGTTCGTGCAGTGGGCTCTAGAAGTGGCCAAGAAGTTTGCGAAGCTCGGGGTGCTGTTCTTCACTCAGTCGTGTGCCGTGAACTCGGTGTACTACCACGTGCAGAGGGGTGTCCTTCCCATGCGTATATCGGGAGAATCCGGCGGCGTTTCGCTTCCGGCGATGCCGGTGCTGGACGTCTCGGAGTTGCCGTCGTTTGTGACTAAAGATGGGTACGGGTCCTATCCTTCTGTCGTTGATCTGTTGTTGAATCAGTTCGCCGGGGTTGAAGATGCTGATTGGTTACTTTTCAACATTTTCTACGAGTTGGAGCCTGAGGTATACATAAATATATGCACCCTCTGCCATTTATTCTACTGTTTATTTAATTGATTTGTGAAATAAATATATATTTGGTTTATCAGAATCCATTAATCCAAGTTAAAACTTGACATGGTTAAGAAGTCATAGAACTACCCGGCTATCAAAATATTCTATATTCTGTAAAATAATGGCTTTAAATTTTTTAATATTAATTGTCATTATTGGTCCAATTTATATGGGTATCACCCAAAGTCATACCCATACTAGACGACAGATTTAAAGGTATAAATATGGATATACTTGTGGAAAAAACTTGGGGTCAGGTGTCTTACCTTTCGTATAACAGGTTGCTGCGAGGAAAATGAAGTTTTGTGCAAAGATTTTAGATTAGTGGATAATATTTGTATATCATACTAATTATCAATTGGATGTTTTTTATAATTAGATTGTCGATTGGATGGCGAAACGATGGAGGGTGGCAACAATAGGCCCAACACTACCATCTATGTACTTGGACAAAAGACTTGAAGATGACACAAGCTATGGGATTCATCTATTCAAACCTAACATTAGCACTTCAATGACTTGGCTACAAGACAAGCCTAGTGCATCGGTGGTGTACGTATCCTTCGGGAGTCTGGCAGCACTTGTAAAAGAGCAGATGACGGAGCTCGCATGGGCTCTCAAGGAGAGCAACTGCTACTTCTTGTGGGTTGTTAGGTCATCGGAGGAGGAAAAACTTCCACCCAACTTTGTCAACGAGGCATCTGATAAGGGCTTGGTGGTGAATTGGTCCCCGCAATTGGACGTTCTAATGCATGAAGCCGTCGGTTGTTTTGTGACACATTGTGGGTTTAATTCTGTGCTAGAAGCTCTGAGTTTGGGAGTTCCGATGGTAGCAATGCCTCAGTGGAGTGATCAGCCAACCAATGCCAAGTATGTGGAAGATGTTTGGAAAGTTGGGATCAGAGTGAGAGTGGACGATAACAGGATTGTGGGAAGAGAGACGATAAAGACTTGTGTGAAGGAAGTGATAGAGGGAGAGAAGGGGAAAGAAATGAAGATGAATGCCACCAAATGGGGAGATTTGGCCAAAAAGGCTATTGATGTCGGTGGTAGTTCAGATAAGTGCATTTGATGAATTTGTAGCTAGTTTATTTGGTCCTCGTTGAGAAAGTTAGCATTAATGAGTTGTGTTGAGATTAATATATCATAATTATGAAAATTTTATGGGAAAATTACCCTCAGGCTCCTCGGGTTTGCGAAAATTCGTGTTTTAGCCCCCCTATTTTTTTTTATTATCATTCAACCCTTGAATCTTGTCACAAGTGTATAATTTAGCCCCTGTTGCCGGAATCCGGCAATTTCTCCAGCGAAATGGCACCTAATATTACTAAAATACCCTTTTCCTTTAAAAAGTAAAAAAATAAATTAAAACACAATAATAATTCGTATTGAGCTGAAATTTTTCATGATGCATCCTAAAAATATACATGATTAACATAAAATATTTCAGAAATTTTGGAGACACATAAGTATTTTGTTTTATTTTCCAACGTGCCAAAATATTGTAAAATCATATAAAATAAAAAAATTGTCTAATTGGGCTGAAACTTGTCCCATGTGTTCTTAAGTATATTTAGTGAATTTAGGACCTAAAACTTGTTCTATGTGTCCTTTAGCATCTTTACTAAAGACTCCATCTTTAGTAAAAAAATAAATTAAAACTCTATATTTTTGATATCCGCAGACTTTTTCAAAACTGGCTCATGAGAATCCAGACTTTTTGATTCTTAAATTCATTAAATATGCTAAAAGACACATGGGACAAGTTTCAGCCCAATTAAACAAATTTTCTATTTTACATGAATTTACAAAATTTTGGCACGTTGGAAAATAAAATAAATACTTTTGTACCTCAAAAAGTTCTGAAATATTTTACGTAAATTATGTATATTTTTAGGATCATGAAAAATTTCAGCTCAATACGATTTACGATTGTGTTTCAATTTATTTTTTTACTTTTTAAAGGAAAAGGGTATTTTAGTAATCTTATGTGCCATTTCGCCGGAGAAATTGCCGGATTCCGGCAATAGGGGCTAAATTATACACTTTTGACAAGATTCAAGGGTTGAATGATAATAAAAAAAATAGGGGGGCTAAAACACGAATTTTCGCAAACCCGAGGGACTTGAGGGTAATTTTCCCAAATTTTATTTATTTACCATTATTTTATTATTTGATTTAAATTTTGAGATATACATAAATTTAATCTATTTATCAAAACCTGAGACCACCGTGTTAGATGTCGTAGCATCTTTCTTCGTCAAAGCATATACTCGAGTTAGACCCCCACTATTATGCTCCATCGGCTCCTTTCCTCTCGAACTTTGGTTCTCCCCCTGATAGCTCTGACTAGATGGAAAGGTCTGAGGTTAATGAGAATATGCAGGGGAGTTGAGTTTAAGTGATGTTTGGGTTGGATTTGGAAAATTGATGTGTTTGCGATGATTGTTGCGATAAAACTTGCTATGTTCTTCGTTGATGCTCGGTTTGGCAAAAACAGAGTGTTGTGTACTTTTTGGACATGAGTGAACTTGTATACAAACTATATATGTGTGGGATGATGGGTATAGACCAAATGTTTAAAGGGTTTGACCTATTTGATTATGGTTGGATGATTTGCAGTGAGGGATTGTAAATTTACCTAAATTGGTTGTTTTGAAGAGTTTGGAGGTGAATTGACCTTGGAAGCCAAGAGTTAACCTCATTGTGTGGTTATATATGTTGGACAGATTTCTCCAAGGTTGAAGGAACTCAACGTGAAAGGAGTTTTGGGATTTGAGAATCTACGTTTTCGAGTATCGTTATCCGACTAAGAGGATAGCACATGATAACTTTGGTTGTGTCTGTTGTATGTTTGTTTCAGAGTTTGATTGTGTGCGTCACATACATATGGTTTGGTCCATGGTACATTTGGACACATTTGTGTTTATGTTGTGAGACATGTGACATTTGTGAACAGTCGGCTAGAGTACTAGCTCGGGGCTGATTTGTTTCGTCTAATGGATGTAATTCTGGACCGTTGGGTCATTTGTTCTGATAAGATGTGTTTCTATGTGAGAGAAATTAATGAGTTTTCCTGTACTAACCGGGAATGTTAGTCTATGAGCTCATAGTTTGGGAGTATCACTAGTGCACATTTGTAAGCTTTGGCTGGTTTACATTTGTACACTAGTTTCTGTTATTTGTAAACGGAGATCTGTTTGGCCATTTGGATATCCCTGGCAGTCAGAGGAGGGGGCCGATTAAAACCTATTCATAGCTCTCTATCTGTGTGTGTATGTGTGTTGATATTGTGTTTGGTAATAACATTTGATGATCACGCATTTTGATTTGAGTGAAGTCGAGCATGATTAAGTTCTGTTACATGCATATACCAGCCATAACTAATATATTATGTTCTATTCCCTTGCTAAGTGCCTTCGGACACTTACCCCTTACTATTCTATCTCAGGTTCTCAGAGACCTTAGTTCGTTGAGTTTTTGGAGTTCGTGGTACCAGTCTAACTCTTTCTTGTTCGAGGGCTACTTTTGAGGTCTCCGAACGGTGCCACTATTCTATTATGTATAGCTACTCCGTAGTAGTAGTATTTTGGAGATGTTTGTTGATTTTTAGTTTGTAAATTAATTTGGTTAATTTTTTGTATGTTGATAAGACCTGTGAGATGATTCTGTTTGTAATTTTCTTCCGCTTGGTTTGATATGTTTAGAGATCGTTTTGAGGCTTGCTAAGCCTGCATTTTGTCCTTGATGTGTGGTAGAATCTAGCACCGGTTACCGACCTCAGTTTGGGTCGTGATAGAGTTGCTCTGTAGGATAGAAAGCTAGTCTAGAAAGATATTCGGTGTGATTCAATGGCTCCATTCTATCTAAATAGAACACTTTTATCTAAATAGAAATGTAGGATTTCATCTGAACATTTCAGAAGTGAAGGAAAAAACGACTCTCGACCTCCTATTCTAATTTCGAATAAGGTGAGCAAGAAGTTATTTATCTATTATTGAACATTAAAATTTCAACTCGAAAAAAGAAATAAAAATAATTATTTTTGAAGAAATAAAAAGAATATATTTTTGAGAAATAGAAATAAAGAAAAGATGCTGGCTAAAACATGTAACCATGAAAAAAATATAATTTTAATCATCCACTTTATTACTTTTTGACTTTCCCACTTAAAAGGTTTCAATATATTAGTTCGGTTCCTTTCAAAGATAAATGAAAAAAATAAATGAAATTGGGTGATTCCTTTAAAAAACAACACGTAAGATATTAGACCACTTGTATCAATTTGGAGACATGAACTCGTTATTCTTTATACTCAATTTGTTTTACAGTAGTTGAGGACATGTTCCCCTTACAATAATTCAACGTCATCTTTGTTTTTTTAAATACATATAATTATATTAAATTTGAATAGATTTTTAGATAAATTTATAAAAATTAAAATTAACTTCAAACTAATAAAATAATTATTTTGTGAGATAAAAATTACTTATATAATTCGCATTATGAATACATGGAATAATAAATTAAACAATTAACTATAAAATTAAAATACTTATAATAAATAATTTAAATTATAAATACATATAATTTAGGCTTTAGAACTACAAGTTTAGTGTTTATAGTTTTTCGAAAGAATGTAAAATATTAAAGTAGTTTCAAAATAATAAATTTTGTTCAATCAAGGCTTGAAATTTTTTGAGACTTGTCTTTCAACAAATAAATCCGAGTTTTTTTAAACATATGATCAATGAAACTAATAATATATTTGAATCTATTTTAAGAGTAGCATGAAAAAGACCAAATGCCGAAATGCGCTAATAAAAAAGGCCGATTGTATTCAGTCTCTGATAAAAAATGAAGTCCGCAACTTTTTGCAAAAACGCAACTTTCACGTGTGGAAGACAATTGATTGCATTCAAATTTCAACACTCTTGTTGCATTATCCAATGGATGTCCTATTCTAAGATGCAATCTAAGTCTTTGATAAAGATTTTAGGTTTATGAATTTAAATTAAATAGTTTCTAAAAGAAAATTCAACTCGACAACTCTCACTCTTAAAGAACACCAATCTTATACTTCTTGTGGGTGGTTAGGGCATCGGAAGAGGAAAAGCTTCCACCCAAATTCGTCAACGAGACATTAATGAGTTATGTTAATATAAATATATCATTAATTATAAGTTTTTTATTTAATTAATATTATTTCATTATTTTATGTAAATTTTGAGATTCACATAAATTTAATCTATTTACCAAAAAAGTCCTGAAAAAATATTTATCCATTATTGAATATTAAAGTTTCAACTCGCAAAAAGATACAAGAGGAAATAAAGAAAATATATTTTTGAGAAATAGAAATAAAAAAAAGATGGTGGCTAAAAAACTGTAACCATATGAAAAAAAATGTAAGTTTAATCATCCACTTTATTACTGTTTACTGACTTTCCCACTTAAAAGGTTTCAATATATTAGTTCTGTTCCTTTACAAAATAAATGGAAAAAAATCAAATTGGGTGATTCGTTTCAAGCACAACATGTAACCATATGGAAAAAAAAATGTAAGTTTAATCCTCCACTTTATTACTGTTTACTGACTTTTTGATAGAGATAAGGATGAAGATTGTTAGTAATTATCTTTACTTTTATTGTTAATTTTAGATTATTATTAGTAGTTTTATTAGAATTTTATCTCTTAGGGTTATTTAGTTATTAGAATTCTATCTCCTAGAGTTATTTAGTTTTTATAAATATGACATATAGGATATTGTTTTAGGGGGATTGATTTTGATTGAATAAAAAAAGAGTTTGGTTAAACTCGGTCGCTTTCCAAGTATTCTTAGAATCAACGGGATTTGACGTATCCGTTGTTGTTCTTGTCCCTCTCTACATCACTTTCCCACTTAAAAGGTTTCAATATATTAGTTCGGCTCCTTTACAGAATAAATGAAAAAAAAAACATATTGGGTGATCCGTTTCAATCACATGTAACAAGATATAAAATATCCGAACATCCAATCAGCCACAGCAACAAATAAAGATATAAAACTTGGCCGGAATTCAATGCGGTAGCCTATCTGCCAATTTTCAAAACGCATATTTTTTCTGAGAATTATCATGTTAAACCCAGGATTTTATGAGTAGTAATTTATTGCTGGATTCTTAAAACTTACCTTTTTCATCACTTGGAATTTATGAATTGAGCGGTACTACGTGGCCTCAGCCCGATTCACTCCTAGTACTAATGGAGCTATCCGATCAGGTTGTCTATCATATTAAAAAAATTGGTGAGAAAAATTTGATAATAAGCATTGTCCAAAGATATACTCGTCTTTTTTATCATCTTCTCTCTATTGATCATCGTCGATGTCGGTTGCTACGGGCTCATTGTCGTCGGCGACATTTTGTTACAATGAAAGTAAAGTAGGAGAGAGAATGAAAGAAGTAAAAGACTAACCTACCTCTCCTTATTCCTGTGCGTTAGATTAGTTTTTTAACACATTCAATGGTCCAAAGAAGTTTAGTACGGTCATGGCAATAAAAAATACATTTATATGGTCCAAACAATAATGAGCTTTGTTGATTTTTTAATGGTTCAGCCTTATTTTATATAAATTGATTTGTATATATAATAAATGACGAAGCTCCAACCACCATTGTAACCAATTACAATGGCAAAGAATTATTAATTTAATTATTGACAGTATTAAATAAATAAATATACATATACATATATATATAATATATATATATATATGTATTTAAGATCTTTCAAAACTGGCCACCTGAGGACCGGAAGAAGAGTAACTTTAAAAATGTCATTAAATTCTCAAGTATCGATTTAATAATTGTTTTACTTATATAAATATTGTTCACGCACTTTAACAAATCTCTCCACGTGGTCCCTGACAACCCTGTCCAAATGGAAACCATATCCGACGGCTACGACGAAGGTGGGCAGGGTTCGGCCGAATGTCACGAACAAACTTTACATAAACCTAAATAAGTATTTTGTCAACATTCTCGTTAAATACTCACGCTTAGAGAAAATAATATAAGTAAGTTTTTTTAAAAAAAATATTTGCATAAATTGATAGATAATTACAAATGAGAAAAGAACCATATATATAACTCTAAGGAATTTAATATTAAATAGTAAATTATCAACTAGCCAATTACCACTTATACTTAATTAGAAAAAAAAATTAGGAACTATTTAGAAAATTCTTAAAAATTTCTAGGGATTATTCTTAGGTCTTCTCTACCCACATTGGCGAGTTGGGCCTTCAATGACTAGATCAAACTATCCGTAAAGTTGCTCATGATAATTCTTCCCCACCTAATCGATGGATGTTCTCGTTGCATCTTCATACTTAGCAACCTTTTATCATCATCCGGTATTCCCTTCTAATACACCAAATACTCTTATGTACCTGGTGTCGTGTCTCTACGTAAATTGGCTCGAAAATCTTCCTCATCATCGAAAAATTAATTCTCTAATTACCGGATTACCGGATTCCCAATTTTAATCTAAGCAATCGAAACTAAGTGATAGGTTGGTAATTCGAATACTACGAATAAGATTGCAAAGATATCTAAGCAAAGATAAATAATGAAACGAAATGAAATTAAACAAAACAAAACGAAACAGATATAATCTCATGCTAAGGACTAAGGTAGTCAATCTCAATCCAAGAACACACAATACGAATCAATCAACCAATAAATAATCAAGCAGATGAATGTAAAAACAACTCTTGACTACGAGATATGAAAATACCACGTTGATTGAAGATCCGAATTGTTGATTACAATCCTTGAAGCAATTGAGTAAAAAGCTGGGTCTAATGACTCTTGCATGAAAACTGACCAAGAATGAGTTTAACCTAAGCTTCAAGCTCTTATATAGGTGAGCCAAAGTTCCTAATTAAAAAGAGACCTAAACTAAGCTAAACAGGTAAACTTCGTCGGGCCAGCGACCGCTTGCCATACCCAGCGGACGCTGGGTCTTCAAAGGAGATTGTTATTGTACCCCTCCCCAGCGTCCGCTAGGTCTCGCATAAATCACAAAACTCAAAACATCAAAGTTGTAGATCCAGGTGTTGCGGATTTACTCGTCTTGGAGTCACTCAATTCAGAATTTGTATGAGAAAGTTATACCTATTTTAGCAAAAGTCGATGAACTAAGTCTAAACCTCTCTAAAACCAACTGCTTCTCCGAGCACTTCTTCTCCGTCAAATCTTCTTGTCATCAGGTCTTACGTCCTACTCCTCCTTGCTCGTGGAATTTGCCTATCACCTACAAAACACAGGAAACCTACAGATATCCCACTTCTCAACGTAATAGGACAAAACAAACTAAACATTCACAAAACACGATACAAACACATATAAACACAACCAAACACATGCCCAAATAATACTAATAAGACACATGTTTACACACACATAAGGCTTCTTGGGGACGTGTACAACTGTACAAGGGCTAGGACAGAATTGTGGGCAGCCTATCCAGGTCTATGGCTGGCGTGGGATTCAGGGTTGAAGCACGTAATCTTGGAAATTAATTTCAGGATAGTGGCACCGACCCTCCAAGCACCACGTTCAGCCGACCCACAGGCTTCCCCAATTCTCTAAGACACTTGGGAGATATTGTTAAGAGAGTGGGACGATCAAATTACAACATGTGTATGGAGAAGGCAAGTCGAGTGCAGAGTGGTTAATCAATTTCGATTTTAACCTCAGTGATGTTGCCTTTTCGCGATCTATTGTCAAAGGACTATGTACTAAACTACATTAGGGGTTTAGCCATCTTTCTGGAAAAAAAGAAAATGAAAAAAGAACACGGAGACAGTTATATCGTGTTAAGATATATTTGATTGGGACTGGATTCGGTCCTGGAAGTCATTTCCAGGACCGTCCTGGAATTGATTTTGTCAATATATTCAAGTGGTTTTGGCAAAACCAGTTAAACATACTAAGAAAACCAGTTGAACATTCTAAGAAAACCAGTTGAACATAATAAGAAAACCAGTTGAACATATTAAAAAAACCAGTTGAACATATAGAAAAAAACCAATTGAACATTTTTCTGAAAACTACTTGAACATTCATTGGGAACCACTTGAACATACTAAGAAAACTACTTGAACATACTAAGAAAACTACTTGAATATTAATTGACAAACCACTTGAACATACAAAGAAAATCACTTGAACATAGTAAGAAAACCACTTGAACATACTAACAAAACCACTTGAACATACTAGGCAAAAATCACTTAAACATACATTGAGAACCACTTGAACATACTAAAGAAATCACTTGAACATAATAAGAAAACCACTTGAACATACTAAAAAAACTACTTGAAACATTAATTGGCAAACCACTTGAACGTACCAATAAAACCACTTGACATAATTTGCTAAACCATTTGAACATACTGACAAAACCAATTGAACATACTGTCACTCGACCACTTGAACATACTGGCAAAACCACTTGAACATACTGGCAAAACCACTCGAACTTACTGTAAAACCACTCAAACTTTTTTGTTTATGTAATTGACTGTGATCAATAGAAAAATTAAATTCGTCATTTAATGGTAATTCGTCATTAAATATTGTCATTTCCCTCTCCTCTTTCATGATTCGCGTCCCCTCTTTCTCTCTTCTCCTTCATTGCCTTCCTTTTTTAAGTTTCTTTCTCTCTCCTCCTTCATTGCTTTCCTTTTTTAAGTTTCCAGGATGGTCCTGGTGTGTTTTACACATCCAGGACTGAATCCAACCCCTATTACACAAATAACATATAATGAATAACAGTCATGGTACATAAATAAAATAAAATGAATTAGTATTTGAATTACTACTTAGGAAAATTAAAATGGAACTAATTTACAAATCTTTGGTTATAAATATCAGATATATTTGTACACAAACTATAAATCTTTGATATATTAGAACCTCATAGAAGACTCGATACATAATAGTAATACTGTGCTTCTACTCTCTCTAGCCAGCCCATGGGCCAAAAGAGAGAGGACCGAAAACAGAAATAAATAAAGAAAGGGGTAAAAAGGAAGAAGATAAAGAGAAGCCAACCCTAGCGCAGCAGCCGCGCCAGGATCGAAAAGAAGAATGGAGGAGGCATCTGGATGGATCGAGAAAAGAAGAAGGAAGGGGAGGAAGTCGGCGCTAGGGATGTGGAAGCCGCCTTCTCTACCAGAGGGCGCGTGGGCCAACTGGGGAAGCACGCCCTTTATTTCACGTCCCCATTCCGGGGAGGTAAGTATGAGGAAGTATGGCTCGGCGTCTACGTCATCAACACCAGCGACGACTCCATATACCATGTTGTGGACTTCACCTGCTCGACCGACCCCAATCTAGTCAACGCCTCGAAAGAAGCCTCGTGCGTCGTTTTGGAATCCCGTGTCTGCGTCGCCTCAACTGAATATATGTGGTTTCACGAAATCGGCGGTGGTGGGCCGACGTGGAACAAGGGTCCCAAGTTCAATGGCAAGGACATGTTCAGAGCTATGTTATTTACCTTCAGAGGCTGCCTCTACGGAATTAACTTGGACCCGCTACAAGGTTGTTTCTACGAAACCAAGCACAACTTTCAAATTCTTTCCAAGGAGGAGGACAAGGGTTGGTTAAATCTCGACGATCCTCCCCCTCTCTGCCCTACACAGGTAGAATGCGAATCTTTACATGATTTCGCTCTTCTTGCGGTCTCCTGCATTGGCCTCACCAAAGTAATTCTTCATGTTTGTACAAAATTCCATGTGGTATATCTGGAGGATAAAAACATTTCTAAACACCATTTCCTGTGTTACGAAACCGACAAGAATGGCTATGACGGGAAATGGACCAGCATGGACATTGACTGCATGGATTCTTTCTATAGTAAACAAAACCCTTGTCCTCCTCCTTGTCGCTCTCATCTGCTCCATTGCAACCATGATCTATCGCTCCTCTTCCCCACGTCCTACGGAAAGTTGTGCGCTTTTGTCCTCTCTGATTCTCCTGAGCTGCACCTCAAACCCCTGGACGTTGACTTTGATTTGCATGTCTTGGATGATCCCCTCGTCCACAGCTCCATCCTCATCCAGGTTTGTCCGGGGCGTTACTATGCCGTCACCTTCTCCCAACCTCCAACATCACTCGCCCCATAGAAGAACTTTCAGGCATTTGGGGCACCTTGGAAACTGCACTGAGCCCCGGCTACCCAGTCTATTGGTCTAGAGAACCGGGTGTTGATTTTCTCTGTCACCGTTTTTGATCTACATCCCCGTGGAAGGATCAGTTTCCGCCATCGCTTTCAATGCCGCTACTCCGGTCTGCGGCTCCCACTTCCCCTACTCTCAGGAAAAGCTTACCCTTACCCTTAGGGTTAGTGCATTGCTTCTCCTTCATTTCTTTCTGCTCCACTGCCATCTTGAAATATATGTTTGCCATTTTTCTATTCTCGATAAGCTAATTGCATTTCCTTTTCTTGTCACACAATGCGTGATCACTCTGAATTGTACTTGATTTAGGATCCATACCTTAGATTTTTGGTCAGTGACAATGGTTTACATCTTTTAATGTCCCCATTTCCTTTCAGTCATTACTATTATGCTTCAGAAAGTTTCTTGTTATTGGAGAAGCTAGTTATATCTATTCCCGCATGTTTGGAACTTGGCTCTAACTGGTGATTGTCTGTCCCTGTGAGATGGTGGTCTCTAACTTTGCAGTTGTGCACTTATCCTAAACCCTGCCGTCCTGTACTAGCCATCGAGTAGTCTATGACTTTCTCTGTTTCTGTCTCTCTTTTTTTTTTTTCAGGAAGCAATTGAGCCTGCGAAATCTTCTCCAAGAGCTCTCCGGTGATGATGTACCAATAAAAATATCCTCGTGCTAGTTAATTGCAGTTATGGCATATGGACCAATTAGTTTCCTCAGCTTCGATGCAATGCTGACTACAAGCATATGAGTATGCAATAGGATTGGGTTGCCAGAACACACAGCTTGTAGGCGTAAATGACGTGCAGAAGCCATCCGCTCCCGAACTTTGAAAGAGCAACGTGGGCTTTGTTTGTTGGGCACGAAATGCTCATGTCATTTGGGTTCGGAATAACTAGCAACTTCTTTTTTTGTTTTAAGCATGCCATGGACTAGTGTCTCATGCTTTTCCATATTCGAAGAAAGTAAAATCTCCTATGTTACGCACGTTGAGCTTGTGATTCGGCTTTCAATTTGGTCTGATTTATCGTTACCGGTGGGTTGGATTAGTGACCATTCTGCGTTTGTGTTCTTAGCACTCGTTTGAATCATGTTCTCACAGACAATTTCTTCACCTGATGTCCAAATTAGCGAAGCATGGTAATAAAGTGGTCTCCAGGGCGCACAATGCCCCGAAATGGAAATGGTGAATCAGTATGGAGACAAATTATAGAAAAATGTACCATAAACGTAAGCAATCAAAGATTTGAACTTGTTTTGATAGTAGAAATTCATTTTCCCTCTTAACTGGAAAAGGGAAGACGGTAGGAAAACTCTGATTTGGTTTTTGTTTGGGACGAATTAACTTTCGTGCCCCAACCCTTTTAAAGAGAGAAATTTATTTTAGTAGTACTATGTAGTTTCTCTCATTTTTAAGAATGTATGGAATGATAATGGGCATCGTCGGGTAATATCCATATGATAAAGATCGTTATTATTTTATTTAAGACAAACTTAAATCTTTATCATTATCCACTTGAAGACTAAAGATCCGAGTTGGATTTAGATTCTAACGGCCATTTGATTGTTGTATAGAAAACAAGTATGCGAAAATATTGTCTCCATGGACTGCTGCCATTCCGTGACAATAACATCGGCCATCATGCCCTCACTTGGAGATGTCCCAGCTTCAACGATTTCGGACGAAGATGTCTCATAGAACGGCGTCTTCGAATGCATGATCCCGATGGTCGTCGCCTGGATTCCGAGCTGTTGCTTCATCTGCAAGGAACATCATGCGGTGCTCTGGTTTATCGGAAGTACGTGATTGTAACTCCAAGCTTTGAGCTTGCATTCATGGAACATATATTGTTCATGGTTTCAGAATGTAATGGTTAAGCATTAGATGAGATAATCATCATCTGTTGATGTTCACAAGTTTGCGACCTAGATGTGAAGAAAAAATAAAAAAAATGGATGCAACATTTAATTGATATAATTTCAACAAGTTCTATGGACGAAACTGAATTACAACAAAGTACTACAATGGAAACTGATTTAATAAATGTATGCATCGTGGCCAGTCCCAAATGGTAACGGCAGCAACGCCACGACACCAGGCAATGGAACATGAGACCACCAACAAAGAAGATTCCCCATGACGGAGAAGCTCAACATAGCACGGAAAAATCCCATTAATTGTCACAACACTGCAATGAATCTCGATCGATCCAGCCAAAGACTGATAATATACTTGAAAGAAACCAAAAACCAGAACAGGAATACGACCGCCTTGCGGAACTTCTTTATAAGAGCCATAGGCAGACCTCTCTGGAAACCACACGCTATAAAAAAACAATGGATCCTCAATTCCATGAGAAATGAATCATAGATTGAACCAGTAAAAAATGAAAAAACAAGCAAATGGACAATCAGATAGTAAACCTTCGGCGTGGATGCATGTTATGTGGTAGGATTCTTCCTTAGTTGTATTTCTTTTTCCGTTATTTCTTATTCAACTATTCTTCATTTAGTTTACTTCTCATAGGTTAGGGTTTGTCTAGTATTTTCTATTTGGTGTATTAACTAATGACTATATAATACCTTGGGGTCTTAGGGTTTGAGAAGCGAAGAATTAATAAAGAAGTATTTACATTTATTTAGTTTTAGATATTTCTATCAACACGGCGCGAGGACGATGAGGTTCAAGCCTCGAGATCCCACTTCGCACTGCTACCTCTTGCATAGCAACTCGGTTCTTACCAATTTGGTATTAGAACCATTGCTGTCCGCTGCCATGACGAGCTCTAGTGACAACAAGATCAAAGTCATGCTGGCGCAGATCCTTAAGGCAATCAAAGACGATAATCGGAGGATGGAGGAGGAGACCAAGGTGGTTAAGTTAATTTATTTCCTATCCCAACGGGGTCTCCCTGTCCTTCTTGCTTTCTCGGAAATTAATCTTCTTGCTTTCTCGGGAATTAATCTGAGAGAGTGGATTAGGCATATCGAAGAATATTTCTTGATTCATCAATCTGTGTAGATCTACAAAAATAGTGCAGTGGAAAATTTGTTGGTGGGTGATGCAAAAGCATGGTATTCGTCATGGTGTTTGAGCAATGTTGAGGCTGACTGGGATGAGTTCTCGAAGCGTTGTACACATGCTTTGAGAATGTTTATGGGAAGGTTGACGAATCATTGAGTTGTGAACTACTTATGGAAAAACAGGAGGTTCATGATCAAGAGGCTAAAGATAAGGGAGTCTTATTGGTTGAGCCTGAATTCCTTAATCTTGTTGAGTTTTCATGTGAATTTGGAATAGAAAACCAAGTGGAGAATTCTATTTTAGGATGCGAGGTTAATGATATGGACATACAAAATGATGTGGTGGATGTCGATAGTGGAGCTACAATAGACTATGTGCTAGTGGCAGAAAATTCTGAAAGCCAATTACATGAGGAAGCACTTTGCCATGTTGTGATTTCTGGTTCTGAAACTGCTATAAAGTTAGAAGTGAAAATGCTCAAAGGTGATGATAAAAGTGAAGAGATGACGATGGTCACTTTCAATGTGATGTTTGAGTACTCCGAACAACAAATTTAGCAACACTTTTGGAAAATTTGGCCTAGCGATCTAAGGGAGGAGCAATTCTTTTGGACAGGGTTGATATCCCGGAAGTTGTCATCCAGAGATACAAACTTGTTATGGATCAATTTCAGGGATGGAGACTGAGGTTTAAGAGTTGGGATCTAGTAGATTTTGATGTTGCCAACAAGGTTAGAGGATGGCAGCTATTGAAAGCACTTGCAGGAGAATTACAATAGGAAAATGATCAACATTAGGAGAACACCACAAGAACCAACTCCATTTTGGAGCAAGATATATTATCAATGGAGGAACCATTAGAGGACTTTCAGCATTCTTACTCAAATTTTCAACTCGAGGATGAGTTGTCTCGTGAGGGCGGGAGTGATGTTATGTGTTAGGATTCTTCCTTAGTTGTATTTCCTTTTCTGTTATTTCTTATTCAGCTATTTTCCATTCATTTGTTTGGGTCAATTAGAAGTTTACTTCTAATAGGTTAGGGTTTGTCTAGTATTTTCTATTTGGTGTATTAACTAATGACTATATAATACCTTGGGGTGCTAGGGTTTGAGAGGCAAAGAATGTTGGGACAAATCGATCCCACGCACAACGCAACAACGAGCAAGCCACAAAGCACAACGAAGTTAATGAATGAAAAATAACAGAAAGAAGACAAGGAATTTGTTCACCCGGTTCGACGAGAATGTCTACTCCGGAGGCGACCAAGCCAGGAGGAGATTAATTTATATTCTTACAAGGTGGAAGTATAACAGGATGTATTTTTCATATTTAGAAGATAAAGGAGGGAGGTCTTATATATAGGATGAGGAGGGAATTCCTCTGCGTAGATATTCTTTTCCTTTTACTTAATGGAAACCTTTAATTCTCACTAACCTTTAATTCCCACTAATTGTTAGATATGTCTCCAAAGTGAGTTTCCCACTAATTAGTTAGGTATGTCTTGTGGGTGGAGAAGTGGGCTCCATTGCTAATAATCTCCCACCTGGAGACTAACTTCAATCCTAACTCACATCACCATTCACTTGATGACTCCTCCTACTCATTGTAAGCCAGGTCTATTCACTAATTCATTAGACCTGACATACCATGAATAGGATGAGTCATCAAATGAACGGTGATGTGAGATAAGATCGAAGTCAGTCTCTAGGTGGGAGATTGTTAGCAATGGAGCCCACTTCTCCATCCACAAGACATACCTAACTAATTAGTGAGAAACTCACTTTGGAGACATACCTAACAATTAGTGGGAATTAAAGGTTAGTGGAAATTAAAGGTTTCCATTAAGCAAAAGGAAAGGAACATCTACACAGAGGAATTCCCTCCTCCTCCTATATATTAGACCTCCATCCTTTGTCTTCTAAAGATTGAAGAGCTTCCTCATCAAGTGAATCTTGTTGGCCACCGAAGACTTCTCGTACAACTCAGACAAAATCTTCAACATCTCCATCGTAGATTTTTCCCTCATCATATGTAATGCCACATTCTTTGACAAAGATAAGCGAATCACACTCATCGCTTTCCTGTCCAACAAAGTCCAATCCTTCTCATCCATGTCACCCGATTTTCCCTCAGCGAGGGGAATGTGCAAATCTCTACGATACAAGTAGTCCTCAATTTGCATCTTCCAAAAGCCATAATCTATTCCATCGAACTTCTCCATGGGAGATTTGCTATCACCCATCGTGCTTGCTCCCACCAGGTCCTAAACCCGGGTGCTCTGATACCAGTTATTGGGACAAATTGATCCTACCCACAATGCAACAACGAGCAAGCCACAAAGCACGACGAAGTTAACGAATGAAAAATAACATAAAGAAGACAAGGAATTTATTCACCCGGTTCGATGAGAACATCTACGTTCGGAGGCGACCAAGCCAGGAGGAGATTGATTTATATTCTTACAAGGTGGAAGTATAACATGATGTATTTTTCATATTTAGAAGACAAAGGAGGGAGCTCTTATATATAGGAGGAGGAGGAGGAAATTCCTCTGCATAGATATTCCTTTCCTTTTGCTTAATAGAAACCTTTAATTTCCACTAACCTTTAATTCTCACTAATTGTTAGGTATGTCTCCAAAGTGAGTTTCCCACTAATTAGTTAGGTATGTCTTGTGGGTGGAGAAGTGGGCTCAATTGCTAACAAAAAATTAATAAAGAAACCAAAAACCAGAACAGGAATATGATCGCCTTGCGGAACTTCTTTATAAGAGCCATCGACAGAGCTCTCTAGAAACCACACGCTATAAAGAAAACAAATGGATCCTCAATTCTGCGAGAGATGAAGCACAGATCGAACTAGTAAAAAATGAAAAAACATACAAATGGACATTTAGATAGTAAACCTTTGGCAAGGGTGCAACAGCTTGACGAGGTCCTTGGTGGACATTTAGAGGAGAGCGTCCAAATCGACGTCCCTGAAGCCAAACTTCTTGAATGTACTCTTCTTCGGATACGCCCCCATGGCTGTCACATCGCCCTCCACGTCAACCTGCCAAAAAAATTGACAACGAAAAACAACTGCATTTAGGAATCAAATTCCAAGATGTTGAGAAAGGAGGAAAGCTCGATCGGAGAACATCTACCTTTGTATTGTGAGAAAGGTGGTTGCAACATCTACCTTTTAAGCAACAAGGACTATGACATACGCACTGGCAAATGGCTAATTACTATGATTTTGAGCATTGGAAACAACCTGCAGACACCAAAATAAAGGAATATATTAAAATCTGGAAAATTTGAAATTATGAATGCAAAATCATAGCAGACGCAACTATTATACAATGTCGGATGGAATATTGCTAAATAGAAGTATACAGAAAACACAGACAATAGAAGCATACAGAAAACATAGAAAATAGAAGTACACAGATAACATAGAGAAAATATATCTGAAATACCCTGTGGATTAAAAGTTACCCAATCATATAGAAAGAAGGAAATAAACAAGCCGATTTTACAGAAGTCGAGCAAACAGATAAGTCAGAACATATCTGGTCAGGTTAGACTTCTGTTTACATTTACTTTCAAGAGGAGTGCCAACCATGATGGGAAATAAGCAGTCAAGTTCTCCTACCTGTAGTCCAAACTTTAGGGAGATACCATTCATTGTGTAGAGAATTGCCTTAAAAAATTGAAAAATTAATCTGGACTAGATTACCTTTTCAGCAAATGCCAAAATACTGATGGCTTGAGGACATGAAGGATTCATCATGATCTTAATAATTTCATTTGCTTTTCCACTACAAAATATTAACTACTAAAGTGAACACAGATGCACCAATAATAAACATAGCATGCAAGAAATCCAAAGAGAAAATAGGATATAAGTAGCCATAAATATCAAGGAGAAAAGTTCCCCATTTCACCAGTCAGCACAAAACCTAATTAGTAGAAGGTCTACCTCGAGTTGTTTGTTGTCTGATTATGAGATGCTTCCTAATGAATAGCATAAACAAGATGCAGGTCTCAGATAACATTCTGCTGTACCCATTCATTGTTCTGATTAATCTTCATATATTCTTCTGATAAGCACTGAAATCCTGATTCAGAATTTCACTACTTAGTCAGACCATCAGTAAATAAGCAATAAATGGTAAATAGCACCAAATTGTAAGTCAAAACAGAATCAACAATGCAGAATTAACGTGAAGAATTGACATAATGGCTATAGCCTGATATCCATGTACTTAATGGCATACCTCATTGGTTGACTGAGAAAAATATTGTGAGACAGGAAAGGAAAAGAAAGATGACCAAACCTCTCCCAGAACATCATTCATTGCCGTTTCTGAAGGAGCAACTTGCTGCTTTACCAAATGTGCCTTATTAAAGGAGTAGCCATCTCGACCTTGCAAGATAGCATGTTGGCCAACTCCTTTGTAAGGTCCACTTTGCACTGCGACAAAATTTCTCTATCAACTTGGCAAACTGGCAAGCTATCTCTTTGTGGACATTTCTGACTCATCTGGCCACTCTATCCTTCCACTTCACAAACTTATAGTCCATTTTTTGCCTAGGTAAAAGTTCATTCAATGAGTTCATGATCAACTTTCCTCTAAGTTTTCTCGCCACTTCATGAATCTCGTCCTTGTGTAAATTCGAGAATCTTATGAGCACCTCAATCTCCCCTCTATTACCTTCTTACTATATTGCATCCCGTACTTTGCAGCACTTCTATGCAATCTTGTTGCTTGTTATCGCATCTTTGATTTCTTCACTCTAGTAGTTCCACTGCTCGATTACTTCAGTTAGCTTCTCAATAATTACCTCTTCTCATATTTGTTTTGTCAAGAATCCTCTCAAAGACAGCTCCTCTTTCTAATCAATCGATACCTTACAAATGATGGGTAAACTTAGTGTATCCGATTACACCCTAGGAGGCCTCTCATAGTCTATAAGGAAAAGCATCGACTCATTTGAAGATCTTTCCTTCGTTCTATCCAATTTCTTGTGATACTCCTCGTCTTACTTATGAGCCCGTTCTTTCTGCTCTATCTTCTTACTAGTGATCACGATCTTGCAACTAAAAGTATTGGTGAGTATAAGTGATGGTTCCTCCATCGGGGCTCTCCTTGATTCCTCCAACTCCAGAGATTCCACCCTTCTCATATGTGGAAGTTTTTTCAATAGCTCTGCAGCTTCTATGTCGTCGCACTCCTTGAGCTAGTTTTTTGTGCGGTCTTAAACTTTCCATAAATCTAAGTAAGCCTTTCGCCAACATTAATCTTGTTAAACACTCACACTTAGAAAGTAATACAAGTAGTTTTTTTAGAGAAGGAATACTTGAATAAATATTTAGGTGATTATAAATGAGGGGAGAACTCCTATATATACAACTCTAAAAAATCCAAACATTAAATGCTAAGCTAATAATTATCACCTACTAACTCTAAGAAACTCCTTAATTATAAGAAAATTTCTAGAAATTATTAAAAAAAATAGAAAATTTCTAGAGTTTAATCTTGGGTCTTCTCTACCCAGGTTGACGAGTTGAACCCTAAATAATCAAATCGGGTAGTCCGTGACATAAGTTTCCATAGCTCTACATTTCAAGATTTAAGGACGTGGACTTGAAAACTTTGTCTAATTTGGTCAACAAAATAAATGTTTATTCTTCCTTAAATGACTCTAAAGTCGCTAACTTTATCTTTGATGATGCTTTCTTATGGGATTTTAATATATCCAAGGAGTTTGGGATTGTCGGGGCAGTTACAAACCAAGAATTTGTAACTAGTTTAGTTTAGTTGGTTACTAGTAATTTCATCACGGCATTAGATTATATGGGGATGTCTAAAAAGTAATCCCCATCATGGGGATTACTTGTAGTCCATTGGATGAAAAGGTTGACCTTAAAAACATAATCTAACGGTTATTATGTTGGAGGGTAGAATTGGTATTAGACTAATATAACTAAATCTCTGAATATCTATTATTTCCTTATCCCATTTAATTTTTAAATATGATCATGTGATTTACTCTATCTACATTTAATTTGAAAATTATATTTATCCTTACCAAGCAACAAACACTCTCTCTACCAAGCCGTAGCCAAACAAAATATCCTCCCCGTCGTCATCGCCGCCAACCCCCTTCCTTTCCTCGTCATCGCTGCCCTTTCTTTCCAGAATATTTTGGTCATGATTTTCCACGGAAAATGGATATTCTTTTTGAAGACATCGGCGTATCTTTCTTGGATTGCTATCCCAGGAAACAAATTATAGTGGATCGGATCATCAAGCTGTTCTTCCTTCTTGGAATGAGAATAAGGATGGTGTAGAGCATTTAAGCTCGTATTATACAAATACTCTTTCTTTCCCAAGATTTGCCTACGACAATCATGATGAGGAAACAAGGTTGATGGGGATATGTATAATTCTAATGCCACACATAAAATCAGACGTAGACAGTGAGGTATGTTTCCTTTTTTCTCCCTTAACTAGTAACGCTAATATTGGTACTCAGTAAGGTCAATATTGGTATCACTTGTTGTGAATATTGGTACCCAGTAAAGCCAATATTGGTATCATTAGTTGTGAATATTGGTACTAGTAACGCTAATATTGGTACCCAGTAAGGCCAATATTGGTATCACTAGTGTGAATATTGGTACCAGTCATGCTAATATTGGTACCAGTGTTCTTTAATATTTGTTTTTTTGGTCTTTAATGTTGGTACCAGTGTTTTGTAATGTTGGTATCATTTTTCTTTAATATTGGTACCTAGTTCTTTAATGTTGGTATATGTGTTCTTTGATATAGATATCTTTGTTGTGCAATATTGGTACCTTTTTTTCCGGCATGAGGAACTTCTTCTTATGTCTATTTGATTGTTTTTATTTGTTTAATTATTTTTGTTAATGGTATAATATTTTAGGGATTTAATCTTTGAATATTTTGAATTCAGTAAGGATGGTCAGCGAAGGCGATGGTTCGACGAAGAAGATGGTCAGAGAAAATGAACGATAATTAATTTTGGCTATAATATTTTGGAGATCTAATTATGTTTTAGAGATTTTAATTTTTTAATATTAGTCAATTACTAATTTAGTGGCATGATTTAAGGGATTATGATTCTTTATTTAATAGTTCCTACTTTTTAGGATTGTAATTAATTAGTAGTATACCAATTATACCTTTCTCCCCACCATGGGATTAACACCTAATCCCCACCTAATCTGGACTCGTTTCATCACTATTGACCCTCACTACAAAAACATAATTTTTTACTAGATGGTTACAAACCTTTTTAATCCCATGTTGTCTTCTTGGCGTATTTAATGTAAATTGAGTTGTCTATCTGTGTGCAGCCCACGGGTGTTGGTCATCCTTGGTATATTCAAATTTTAATGTTGTTATTTATTACGAGTTATTTAGAAAAAGACTCGTTATGATATCCAAATCAAAATTGTTCAAATTATATCAATAAACCTAACCTTCTATAGCTGTTGTGGAATGCACAACGACAATTGGCTCCAATAATATTTGGCCCGTTTTATTCACACAAAAAAAAAGACAAATTAAAAAGCGAGAAAAGCCAAGACGCCAAGTGGCATGCACGTAAAGCTGGAAGGAAGAGAAGACGAAATTGAACTCTCGCCCACCGTATTAATGGCCAACGTGGCAACTTGCAAGTTGCGATTCATAAAGCAACCACGTTCAATTTTTTTATGATAAAAGTTTTTTATTATTAATATTTACAATATACTTAGTACAATATTTTTTTCTTACGGAATTATAATCACATAACTATTTAAAATTCTACGATGATAAAATACTAAAAAAAAAGTTGAAAAATAATGCATCGATAAAAAAAAACCCTACCTTAACCTAACCTCCACTATTCTTATTGAAAATAAAAATCTTTTAACTTTTCTTCCGCGACAAGATTGTTTGACCACGAAGAGCTAAGTCAACGCCAGCGTCTTTGACTGACCATTCCAAACGTTAGATAAAACCACTTGACATCAATTGAATTGGGAGACCTTACCACCAAAAATTGAATTGGGAGACCAGGCGAAGACAGAACTAAGAAAATTGTCTGAAACAGACTACGAAAAAGTTCCCAAATGGAGAAACAAAAAACAGTCGGCGTCCACAAGCCTCACGTCCTTATGCTTCCGGTTCCAGGACAGGGACACATAAACCCCATGATCCAGTTCGCCAAGCGCCTACTGTACAAAGGAGTCAAACCCACTTTGGTCATCACCAGGTCCTTCCACAAGTCCGTCCACGTGGCACCCGACAACCTGATCCACGTGGAAACCATATCCGACGGCTACGACGACGGAGGGCTGGACTCAGCAGAATCCCCGGAGCTCTACTTCTCGTCATTCAGGGACGTGGGCTCGAGAGCCTTGTCCGAATTAATCAACAGAAGTGGCCCTGTCGCCGGGCTTATTTACGACGGACATCTTCCTTGGGCTCTTGACGTGGCGAAAAAGTTTGGGGTACTTGGGGCGGCCTTCCTCACACAATCTTGTGCGGTGGATTCGGTTTATTACCATGTCCAGAGAGGGATACTCCCGGTGCCTTTGTCTGGGCCGACCGTGTCGCTTCCTGGGTTGCCGGAGCTTCGGGCGTCAGACACGTCGTCGTTTGTGTCTGATTATGGTTCCTACCCGGTCTTCTTCGACTTGGTGGTAGGCCAGTTTAATAACATCGATGATGCCGATTGGGTGCTCGTCAACTCTTTCTACGACTTGGAAACAGAGGTACTTCTAATTGAGATTGAATTAGTTAGTTGTGAGTGGGATAACTCGCCGTAAAATATTTGTCATTTGTTGTCTCTTAAGATTTTTTTTAGATATTAAGATTCTAACATATTAATTGTTGATCGAATTTAGACGGTGAATTGGATGAAGAAACAATGGAGAACGGCGACAATTGGACCCGCTGTTCCATCTATGTACTTGGACAAGAGACTTGAAGGCGACAAAGACTACGGCATCAATCTCTTTAAACCCGACACTAGCGTTTGCATGAACTGGCTGCGAAGCAAGCCTAGCGGGTCAGTGGCGTACGTGTCCTTCGGAAGCCTGGCCGAAGTCGGGAAAGAACAAATGGAGGAGCTCGCATGGGGTCTGAAACAGAGCAACTGCTACTTCTTGTGGGTTGTCAGGGCATCCGAAGAGGCCAAGCTACCACCCAACTTTGTCGACGAGACATCCGACAAGGGGTTGATGGTGAACTGGTGTCCGCAATTGGAAGTTCTAGCGCATGAATCAATCGGATGTTTCGTTACACATTGTGGGTTTAACTCCGTTCTCGAGGCTATAAGCTTGGGAGTCCCGATAGTGGCAATGCCTCAATGGACCGATCAGCCGACCAATGCCAAGTTCGTGGAGGATGTCTGGAAGGTTGGGATCAGAGCTAGGCGGGACGACACAGGCATTGTAAGAAGAGAAGTGGTTGAGGCATGCGTGAAGGAAGTAATAGAAGGAGAGAAGGGGAAAGAATTGAAGAGGAATGCCGAGAGATTGGGAGATTTAGCTAAAAAGGCAGTTGATGTCGGGGGAAGTTCAGATACATGTATTGATGAATTTGTAGTTGACCTAATTTCCCGTATGTAATTGGTTGGCTACTTAATCTTACGTCATTATGTAGTATGTCGCCGGCCCCCCAGTGACTTGGCGTTCATTATGAATGATTGTCGTCAAATTGCACTAGGCTTCGTTGCAGCGAAGTTTTAATTTGTCTGTTAAGATGCATGTATGTTCGATTGCAGGATGCATGGAGTACGAGCTTTATGTTAAGATTTATGGGTTTGGGTTAGAACGTGGGTCGGGCGAGAAAATGGGTTTGGTTATTGTTTTCTTGTCCCTAGAATGGGTTTGGGCGGGGGCTATTTCAGTATTTCTTTCTTATTTCGGTGGGATGAATGTAAAATGAACATTACGTGGTATTTGAGTTTCAGGAGTGTTAAACGTAAAACGTTACCGCACGCTTTCTTCTATTCGGTTTTTTCCAGTGAGGGCGAACTTTCTAATTTGGAATTTTTACCGAGTTCGAATATTGCAATTTACTATTTATGGGGAGAATCCTAGGTGTTCGTGGATAGTATTAGCCTATTAGTTGGGTGCTGCCTAAGGATATTATGTATATCCTTGGATTTCATTATTTTTGTATGATTAATGAAATCAAATTTTTACCTAGTAAAAAGCTTTAATCTCCCTTTATCAAGCTATTAATAACAACGAATCATGCTTTTTGAAGAGAAAAAAGATGTGTCACTTTGGTCATTTTTCGGGATTTTTCGGGAGTAGAATTTCATCAGTTTGAAATTGTCAGAGAATTTTCTCCCCAAGTTATTAGCAACTTTTTTTGGTCGAGTTTATTAGCAACTTTTACAAGTCGCATAATGTTGTTATAGATTGGTAATTTTATTGTACCAACTAATTTGCAAGGGTTTAAATTTTATTTTCGTCTTAAACAAAGTATTTTAATTTTGAAAAGAATAAAAGTTGATTGACCGATTCCTAGATGTAAAATTTATTATGATTCCACGATGTCCCACCGGGCGTGCTCGGTCTCTCTCTTCCTTGTACTGTTACTTGATAATTCAGGCATTGGGCCCCCATTACACCAATTGAACAATTCCATCGTTATTTGCAGGACCACGGTATGTGCTTAGTAGTTAGCATTAAATTTGATATCCGATTTCTGAATTTGAAATTTTTTTTTTTAATTTAGATTTTGGTTACTCCAATTTTTTAGATTGGATTCAGATTCAGATTTTAAAACACCTGATTCGAATATCCAAACTTAATTTTGGCCTGGGCTTTAAAAAATATCTCCAATCCTTCCAAAATCCCTCGCGTCCCTTTACTTTGCCTTTTACGCTTAAAAAAAGACTTTGGATCCTTATCCCTTTTAATTCCACGCTCTTTAAGATTCTAAAAACCCTAAAAAAATGAATAGCTTACTGCTCTCGCTCCACAACAGCCCACAGCTTACCATCCTCCTCCATCTCCGACCTCCTCAGTAGGTGCTTCGTTCTTTCCTCCTCAGGTGCCACTTCTAAATAAGAGGATACTACTACCAATTATTTGTTTCAATCTCCTTTGTCCCTTGGATCTCTGTTATGCTTGTTGCAGTTTGGATGTAAAGCTACTGCCACTTATTTGTTGTAATATTTGGTTAATTTTTTGAGTTATTTAGTTTGAATGAAATCGTGGATACTAGTAATTTAGTAATTCATATAGTTCGGATTATCTCAATTCAGAAAAAATAATGTTTACTCTTAGTACCTGATCGATGTTAAGTAGCTTTTTTATATAAGGTGTTATGTTAATGAAAAATTGTAAAATTGTTGCTAATTTTTTTTAATATTTGGTGTCCATGTAACAAAATAGGTATTTTCTTTTGTTTCTAGTTAACATGATACAGGAAAATTATATGTTTTACCGAGATAAAAAAAATCCATGACCTAAATACGGGATTTTATTTTTCATGTAATTTGAGAAAATAGGCAAAATTCCAAAATCCAAATCCTAATTTTTGATTATCCATAATTTTCGAAGTAACAAGTTTTCACTCCGAATCTGAATTTGAATAATATATTATCTAAAATTCAAAGTCCAAAATTATTTTAGATATGAATTTGGATAATTCGAATAAGCTAATTTTTTTAAACGTAATTAACTCAATATAAAACTATCAACCACGCATATCGTCCATTAATAAAGTCATATAAGCTACACTAAGTAGAGTCAGGTTTATTTATTTGCGTCTACTTGAGCCAACCTAGTCTTAATTTATAAGTAGATGCATTGAAAACTTTGGATATTAGAATAATCTGAATTTATATTTTTATACCTAAATTGAATACAAATGCGAAATATTTTTTTGGATAATTCAAATCCGTATACAAACATACAATTATCTGACTCAAAATCTAAAAAAAGAAAATGAATACGAATTTTATGTTCACCTCTAATTCCAACTATGATATTAGAAATTTTGTGTTTTTAACTAGGAAATTATCACCCAAAAAGTTTAGGAATATTGTAAATTAAAATCCTAAATCCAAAACACTAAACACTAAATCTCAAAAACAGAAATCATAAACCCAAACCTTATAAGTTATAACCTTAAAAATAGTATATATGTAATATATTTTTTCGGTTACGGGGATCAGTCTTTATACAAAAATATAAATAGTATATTTGTACCTTTTTCTCTATTTACTGCGATCGATGCTGACGTGACATAAATAAGATACCGTAGACACTACCTTTTTTGGTAGGTAAATTTCTTTTATCATTAAAATGTAGTAATAGTCATACTATTATGTACAGAAGTTCCCCTACCTTGTGATCCCATCTTCCCCCTGCCCGTACGTCAACTCACCCACACATAGGTGGGGTTGTAGTTGAGGCCTCTGTCATTCAAAAATAAACATAAAGAAAAATATAAAACCGAAGGGTATTTTTCTTACGGGGGTTGAATTAAAAAAAATAATGAAAATCGGGTCCTCGGAAAAAATTTTCCCTGTCTGAGGTCGGTTGAAAACTGCCACAAAAATTACGGGTCTGATATGCTCATACCCGCAACAAAATACGCGAGTTCAACCCAAACACGCAACAAAATACGCGGGTATGTACTCGGCTGGACCCGGACACAGCTGACAATTCAACCAAACCGGCAAGAAAAGTTGAGGTTTTGGGTGGAGCCGGCTTTGAATTAGGAAAAATTGAACTTCGCTAGGGTTCGAAACTCCCGAACTCCTCCCTCGGAAGGCTTTCTGTAGCCAGCAGAGCTACATCGTTTTTATGCTAGTATTTGGTAAACATTTATTTAAATCTTATTATTAGAACATCTACTATAAAAATAGGGAAAAATTTTGGTGTTCAAAGAAATCGAACCCCCGACCTTCTCGTTTAGCATTTGGGACGCCTAAAGCCAACTGAGATGCGTCAGCTTATTGTTTATATTTGTTAAATATTCGTTTATATTTGTTAAAAATGGTGGGTTTGTGCAAAACGAACCCGCTTAAAAAATGGTGGGTTTGTGTAACTTAACTATGATATTTTTTGTCGACCGATTCTTACAGTCAATACACGATTTAGTTTTTAAACGTGCTACATGGATAATAAATTGATAATACTTCTACTAAGCTATCCCACAATCTGAACGATAAAACTTGATGACGTTGGAAAAATAATAATCATTCTCCATATTAAATTTTTTCCTAGTTTTCCAAAAAATTTTAAATTTGTTTAAAAAAAAGGAATTTTGAATTTCCCAAATATTTTTAAAATTATGTAATCCAAACCTAAAAATGTTATTTTGACAACTGAGTCATAAAAGTTTGATACTTAATGATCATGTGGGAAAAAATTTAAGTTTTACATAAATATATATGGTATTGACGATGAAAACTTGCAAAGGTTACAACATAGTCACAAAATAGAGTACGACAGATAAAGCTTGATACAACTAAATATTACAAATTAAAAAGTTGAACGAGTTTAACACAACCAAATATTTCAACCGATGCTTTCGCAAGTTTAATACAACCAAATAAAAAATTACATAGTTTAATTAACTCGATGTTTGCCCGGTGCTTGCAAAAACTTTGACCACATTCGGCAGCGTAATGTTCAGGAAAAATACGCGCTTAAATGAAGAAAATATGGTCACCTAAAGATAGTTACAAGGTTAATATTTAAGTATAGTTCACATATGTATTTATAAACTTAATACACTATAAATACTTATATTCCGAAATATCAAAGCATTTTCGACCCCGATATTAAAACCTCCTTCAGTGAAGACCTTATGATGTATGCTTGCATTTATGGTACCAGTAGGGTCTTTTAACATAACATTTGATTAAATGATATCATTTTATGTTTGAGTTATTAAAATATAAATATCATACCTTTTAAAACCACCATAGCATCACCTAAACCATTAGGGGTAAAAGTCTCGACCATGACAACTATCTACAAAAAACAATACACAATTAAGCTATGTTTTTTTGCCATAATGTTGAATCAAGTAGATGAACAGCAATGTTATCTGAGAGATTTTTGTACATTTCAAAAAAGTCTGTTTAGCTTTCTCAATAGTTGTCACTAAATTTTCTCCTTGTGCTATTCCTAAAAATATAAATTAGTACGCTAAAATTAATATAGTAATAAAAAACAAAATGCAAGTATAAATTATACCTTCAATTCCAAGAAAGGCAACTGCTGTTGTCCATGACTCTTTTCTGAATGAGTAGTTAGTGAGTGGCTTGTTGAATTCTCTTTTAATACGTTGTTGAGTATTGAGATCGAGCAGTGAGTGAGCTATTGTACCCTATTTATTCTTGGCTTTCCTCATTGCCATCTGATATATGTCTACAGGACCAGGAATAAAAGATGTTGGTTGATGTATTTCTTCGTCTTCTTCATCTAGATTAATAGTTTCCTCAAAATTTTGATGTTCAAATTGAGGTTGGTTTCTAGGTGGTGTAAATGATCTACAGCCAAGAGACTATAGAATTTGTTGGGTTGAATGTATTGGTTGTGTAAAATGTTGGTAGTGGATTTCTGGTACTTGGGTATCGAGATTAGTGTATTGAGATTGAGGCTCATATGAAGATTGACTTGGAAGGTCATATTTAGTATTTTCATCACTCTCCTCGTTTAAAATTTGCTCCCACTAATCTAAAGGATCCATCTTCAATGAGAATAAGGAACTTGCTAAAAAAGAGAACGTGAACACATCAAATATATAGAAGAAAACTTCTCTGTTTCACAAAGTATATAATGCCAAAAATTGTGCCGTTTTGCTACAAAATTGAAATGATGCACAACTAATTTAATTATTGTTGTGAGCTTTAATTTATTGTATTCATTGAGATATAATAGTAGAGGCGTTGAAAAACTGTAGTCTCATGTCCTTTATTTCCAGAAACATTGAATTCACCCCGCTATTTTTTAAAAGTGTCACAATTTTGTTAAAAACTTTCGGTGTGAAGTGATAATACGATGGAAATAATTGAATGCACACTACATAAAATTTATGGCTAGGCATCATGTAGACTCGCTGGGTTTGGTCGTTGAATTTTTTGGGAGGGGCCTGGTGAGCTAAAAACCGCACCAAACTGCATTACTTCATGCATGTTTGGACCCAAAATCAAAAACTGCATTATTTTATACGGGTTTGGAGCCAAAACCTCACAATTTATTGCTAGTTTGATCTAGTTACCTATTTAATCCTTACATTCGTTTCGAAGAAATTGGGCCGTTATATTACAAAATTAGAATGATGTACAACTAATTTAATTATTGCTGTGAACTTTAATTTATTGTATACATTGGGCATTGAAAAACATTAGTGTCACCCTCCTAATTTCTCAAAGTGTAATAATTTTGTCAGAAATTTTTGGTGTGAAGTGACAATACGGTAGAAATAGAAACACTGAATTCACCCTGCTAATTTCTCAAAGTGTCATAGTTTTTTTAGGAACTTTCGACTTGAAGTGATAATACGGTAAAAATAATTGAATGCATCATGTAGACTTGTTAGGTTTGTTCGTCGAATTTTTTGGGAGGCGGTGAGCTAAAAACTGCACCATTTCTTGGCCAAAAACTGCATTATTTTATGTGGGTTTGGAACCAAAACCAAAAACCTCATTATTTTATGCAGGTTTGGACCCAAAACCTCATAATTTATCGCAGGTTTGATCTGGCTAGGGCTACCTATTTAATTCTTACATTCGTTTCGAAGAAATTGGGCCATTATATTACAAAATTAGAATGATGCACAACTAATTTAATTATTACTGTGAACTTTAATTTATTGTATACATTGGGCGTTGAAAAACTCTAGTGTCATGTCCCTTTAAAATAATGAAGCAAAGAATGACATATTGCGAGAGACACTTAATTCATCCTGCTAATTTCTCAAAGTGTAATAATTTTGTCAAAAACTTTCGGTGTGAAGAGACAATACGGTGGAAATAGAAACACTGAATTCACCCTGCTAATTTCTCAAAGTGTCATAGTTTTGTTAGGAACTTTCAATGTGAAGTGATAATATGGTGGAAATAATTGAATGCATCATATAGACTTGCTGGGTTTGTTCGTTGAATATTTTGGTACGTGAAGCAAGAATACGTCCAGACCCGCGTATTTTGTTGCATGTTTGGGTCGAACCTGCATATTTTATTGTGGGTATGAGCACACCAGACTCGCAATTTTTGTGGCAGTTGTCAACTGACCCCAGACAGGAAAAACTTTTCCCGAGAACCCCGTTTTGGTTAATGATTCTCAAATTAACCCCTTCGAGAAATTTACCCGAAATCGAAACAATTTGATATCTACAATTTTCAAACAAATTGACCAGAATAATAACGCAAAAGCATGATCATCACGGGTGGAGTTAAAAAAATTTTGGAACGGGTCAATATGTAAAATATCTAATTTTTTTAATGGGCAAATTACTCCCAAGTCCCTGGTCTTAATCGAATTCTCCTATCGGGTCCCTTCTTTGTCATAAATGATTTATCTGTCCCTGTATTTTGAAAAAATATTGGTCTTAGGTCCGTGGTTGACTTTCATTCCCATTTTTTTCATTTTTTGTCATGTGAAATAACTATTTTATCCTTCACAAAAAGATAAAAATGATATAAAATTTGTCGTTTTGTGAAGGGTAAAATAATAATTTCACATGGAAAAATTTTTAAAAAATAGGTTGATTTGGTCGGTGGGGACCCTAGACAAATATTTTTAAATAAAACAAGAATTGACTACTCAATTATGAGAAAGGAGAGACCCGATAAGAGAATTATGTTAAGTCCATGGACTAGAGGATAATTTGCCCTTTTTTAATATTCAATTTCTATTTATAGGATGATTAATTTTTTAATGGGATCAATTTTTTGTTTTTAGTGGATACATATAGTAAATTATGTATCAAATTATCAAATAAACAAAAAATTAAGTAGAGTCAATTGACTCTACTAATGTCCATGTGCCTCCGCCTCTGATGATCATTCTAGGTACAACAGAGGAAAGGAGCCAGGGCTAGTTTTGAAGAAAACCGATGACGTAATTTTGGTAATTCCAAACATTCAAGATGTATGATAGCTCCAATAAGAATGTACCAAACTTTTCATAAACTTATGTAGTTTTTTATAAGTAGATTGATATTATTTTCGTAGGTTACACCAATACATTAACATGTAGATGCACCTTATCATTCTAATTACATATAACCAAATCCCTAAAATTATATACTTATCTAGTAAGTACGAGACCGTAAAAATTAGTGTCCGAATTTGAATTTTACAGGCTCCCACTTGTAACGCTCGGGCAATATGGCCAGTAGTTTAGCAAACAATTTAGCCGGTAATTCTCCAATAACATTATTGGCACTAGTCAACGAGCTCTTGGACTGTTCAACTTTGTTTGGCTGAGCTATGGCTGCACGGCATAGTGGACACGTGGCCAATCTGTAGTCGAGCCACTTGTCCAAGCAATTGGTGTGGAATATATGAGCACACCTCAATTCACTTGTCTCTTCCCTTCCCCTCTCAATCCGACAAAGGCACATAGCGCACAGTAAGCCTGTTTCTTCTTCGCTTTGATGCTGAGTTGATCCATTAGTTGCTTGTGTTGCCTGGAACAATCCAAGCAGCAATTCCCACGCCCGTTTGTACATGAAATCCGATGAGTGTTGACCCTTCACTCCACTCCACTCGACGGGTGGGTTTTGCGGTCAAGCTCATGCACAATCTGGTTGCATTCTATATACTTGACACACCTATATTATAAGCTTAGTTAGTAGATCTGGAAGAAAGTGTAAGAACGTGGAAACACAAAAAGTGAAATGAACTTTGGTAAGAAAGGCGAGTACAGTGGAGAACTGTGGGATATTGGCTACTTAAGTTTCTGGATGGATTTTTTGATTGGCCAAAGAAGCGATCATATGATTTATACATGTCAGACTAAAGAACAATGGAAACATAAGAAAGGAGAAACAGAAGAGGAGAAAGAAAAAACGAAAATAATCTACAACGACCTACCAAACCTCATAAAGAGCGTATTTATTTAAAAAAAAATCATACAAAATACAGCATGTTCAATAAATATTGTTACATATGAATAAGAATTATTCAAGTCATACTGACCTTAAATTTATTGATATAAATATAAATATTAGTTTAATTCGTGGTACTATATAAATATTATTGAAAAATTAAACGATGTTCTACTTTAAAATTTTAAATACTATATTTTAAAGATTGTAATATACGAATATCCCAAGTCATAGGTAAGTGGAAGTTGAACGGTAAGTAGGCTACCATTCAATTCCACGCGCGCGATTACCATTGGAACTGTAAACGGATTGGTTGTGGAGTTCTTATTTTCTGTTCTTATTTTTTGGCATTTTCCTTAATTTAAAGGTCGGACAATTAACTCCCATTTTGTCAGTTGTTGTAAATGGACTAGATAACCATAAAACTGGAATAGCTCACTGAAAAATTCATTTCAAATGTTGAGATTAATGATTTTGTAATAAAATTTATCCATCTTTTCCATTTGTCAATGGACACCTGGTATATCCACTTTTGCTCAATAATATTTGTTTCTTTCATGAGGTGCAAACCAAACTTAACACTCTAAAAAGTTGCGCTAAAGAGAACTCACTCTAATAAATAATAATAAAAAGTGATAAGGTGAGAAGTAAACAGGTTTAAACCCAAAAAAAATTACTTACTAAAATTAACTTAAAAATAGTTCAAACTTAGTAGCGTTTCTAGATCAAAGGAAAAAAAAACTTAGTAACGTTTGTGGCCCATTTGGAACCCAAACTTTTGGGCTGAGACCCATTATATGCTTGAAAGCGTCCTCATCTCGGCCATAATGCCAACTAGAAGCCTGATAATATGTTAGACTGTGTGCCCATCCGATTTCCACCGCCGCGGCTCTTTCTTAAAATCCGATTTCGTAGACTGTGTACGCACATTGTCCGAGTCTTTATTTTTTGAAAAATGTACTTATTTATCTGAATTCATCTAATAATAGTAACAATAGAAGTCAAATAGATTCCCTTAGGATCATATGGCATTCATAGATTGAATGAGTTCGATGATATTGGTTTCTTAAATAAGGCTGTCCCAACCTTTCCGAAATCGAAGATCCAATATATTGTTGCTCTTCCTTCTTTGCCGTCATCCGTTCGCATGACACAAACTCGAAATAAGCCACTGAAACAGTGCAAAAAAAATCCTCCACAAACTTTAAAGATTCGCCACTAAACCAAAAGACCGCAAGATCTTCTCTGGTTAAAAAATTGACCAACCATTTTCTTTATTAATAATCTAATAATTTACTGGACTAATGAAGACTTTTTCCTATGCTATTCTAGTTCCAAATTATTTTAACTAAAAAATAGTGGAAATTTATTGGGATTTGTGCACACTTATAACACCTTGTAGCCCAAGTTCCAGATCGTAATCAATGACCTCATCCATTCTTTCTTTTTGAGGGAGACCTCGTCCATATTTCATAAACACGTATAAAAATATTAAAAGTATAGCAAAAAAGAGAAAGCCCAGTGTTATAATTTCTATAACAAATTAAACATATAATCTTTGTTAATTGTTGATTTATCGTAATTTTGTCCTGACCTTACGAATATTTGTTCAAACTGCCGGAACAAGGAGGAGGAGCATTTTCTTGATTCAATTTGTATGGCCAATTAAATGTTCTTTTTGTCCGGAGGGGAGTAACTGGTTCACTGGCGCAGTAGGGCTCTCCACTCTCCGTAAACCGATATCTCAATTCGTAATCAATGACATCATCCATGTTTTTTTATACGAAGGGATGTACAAATACAATACTATATGCTTACTAATTAATTATAGTTATATATTTGTTAAAATTTTTATATGCAAATAACAAATTTAATATAATTGTTTATTTAATTTTTTACACTTATAAACTTATTTACCACACTCGCAACTATTAATGTGAAATTTTTAATATGTTCGCTCAAATAAAATATATCGAATCAAAGATTGTATGAGTTTTGATTTTATAAAAAAAATGACAAATGAGAATCGTGCGAACACAACAATGGACACGATATCAACTTATTTTGATAGAATGTTAGAATTTTCGTATACAATATAAAATTTTAAGACCATGATTTGGCAAATTTTTTCACACTATATGTCCCATTATTTTTTTCTTTTTACTTTTTATATACATACCCAGTACAAGTACTCAACTGTCTATAAAACACATACCAATACCAATATAGAGATCGAACGAATCAACCGAACAGAACCGGATCATCATAACAAATAGTAACCCAAATATGGAATCTAAGAGCGTAACTCCAACCTACAAAGCTCATGTACTTGTGCTTCCATACCCAGCACAGGGCCACATAAACCCTATGCTACAGTTCAGCAAGCGCCTGGTCGCCAGAGGCCTAAAAGCCACTCTTGTCAACACCAAGAACATCAACTCCACCATCCTCCTCGACCCGAACACCCCCATCAACGTCGAATCTATCTCCGACGGCTTCGACGAGCCCGGCTCTACAGCCGGTATATCCACAGAGCTCTACCTCTCAACCCTCAAGGAGGTCGGCTCGCGGACCCTATCCGACCTGATCACCCATATCAACACGACCGGTTCGACCCCCGTAACCGGGATTATATACGACGGGTTCCTCCCATGGGCCCTTGACGTGGCAAAGAAGTTAGGTCTTTTCGGAGTGGTGTTTTTCACCCAGTGTTGTGCTGTTAATACAGTTTATTACCATGTCCAAAGAGGGTTACTTCCCTTGCCGTTGGAGGAGCCGACGGTGTCGTTTCCTGGGTTGCCTGTGCTCCAAGCTTCCGACACGCCGTCGTTTGTGTCCGATTATGGGCCGTACCCGGGGTGGTTTAGCTTGGTGGTGGGCCAGTTCGTTAACGTCGATGATGCCGATTGGGTACTTTTCAACACTTTCTATGAGCTGGAGAAAGAGGTTGGTAATAACACTATCGTTTCCGCCGTCTTTTTGTTTTCTCTGCTTGGTCCGGTTCTAAAGCGACAAAACTTTAGGAATGGTGGCGGAAAATTTTATAATTTTTGTTTACGTGTTTGAATTGATTTGGTCATGTAATGTTTTGTTATTAAAAACATCAGCGGTTAATAATTGAGGATTCATATTTTGCAAATAATGGTGGATTATATAGTATAATTTATTGAAAAATTAATAATTCAAATATTGTCACTCGATAAATACTATGAAATTCTTTAACAGCGGCTATTTCTTTTTTTTCAGAAATAATAGTATTTAAGTCAATAACTTGCACCAGAGATCCTTGTTTTTCAGGTTTTGCATCTTCCTCATCAGATAAGGAAATTAATTGTGTTAAAAAAAAAGATATTAATTTATGAATAAATTTAATTGAACGATTATATGAAAGTCATTTGATGAGTTTCTTGCAATTGTCTTTTAATTGATTTTCCAGGAAATTTATTTACAAATTCTATCCATCATTATAAAATGTTTGGATCAATATAAATTGAAAAACAATTGAATTTTTTTTTATTTGACTAATATTTTTTTAACCTTTTATATTCTTAGTTGAATGTTGTTACACCTTATTTAAAACTACTTTTTCTTTTCTGCACACAAGATTTGACACCAAAAAAATTATCTCTTACTATTACTATGGTTATGTGATAATCTCAGTCAGTGGATTGGATGAGAACCCAATGGCGAGTGGGAACAATAGGACCTACACTTCCGTCAATGTACTTGGACAAAAGGCTTGAAGATGACACCAACTACGGAATCAATCTCTTCACTCCCAACTCCACTACTTGCATCAACTGGCTCCAAACCAAGCCTCCGAGCTCCGTCGTGTACGTATCTTTCGGAAGCATGGCAGAGCTCGGGGAGGAGCAGATGGGGGAGCTAGCTCGCGGGCTGATCCGAAGCAACTGCTACTTCTTGTGGGTGGTCAGGGCTTCAGAGGAGGCCAAGCTACCACCCAACTTCCTCGACGAAGTGGCCGAGAAGGGCTTAGTAGTGAACTGGTGCCCGCAAATGGGCGTTCTGGTGCATGAGTCAGTAGGCTGCTTCGTCACGCATTGTGGGCTCAACTCTGTGCTCGAGGCTATGAGTTTGGGTGTCCCGATAGTGGGGATCCCGCAATGGAGCGACCAGCTGACCAATGCCAAGTTTGTGGCCGATATATGGAAGATCGGTGTTCGGGCCAAGGCTGACGCTTCGGGTGTTGTAAAGGGAGAGGTTCTAGAGGTTTGTGTAAAGGAAGTGATGGAGAAGGGGAGGGAGCTTAAAGAGAATGCCAAGAGATGGGGGAATTTTGCCAAAGAGGCAGTTGGTGAGGGTGGATCTTCAGATAAATGTATTGATGAATTCGTTGCCAATTTAATTGGCTGTAAAAAGTGATCATCATGTGTCACTCTCTGTTTGTCTTTGTCTGGTTTCTCTTTTGTTGCGGTCGTGTTTCAGTTGGTTTATGTTCCATTTTCAGTGAATCCTTAGTGTGACAACCAAACATGAAAGAGTATACACAAACTTCGTTGGTGAGATTTGTCATAGTTACACAAATCAAAGAATTTCAGATGTGAGTTTAAGAATGAAATCAATAACCAATGAACATTGCACACTTGTGGAATTGTGTAATCTATATTTCTAAATAGACACTTAAAAGAAAGGGTAAATAAACTGTTTAAGCCTCAAATATAATTAGACAGAGTAAAAAATCAAAGAAACGAATAATTTACAACAAAGAGTATGTAGGAATATTGCACACTTACCTGCATACCTTTCTAAACTAGCTCTTTCACATCTCTAACAACAATAAGTACCTCCATGACATTAGTATCACCAAGAATCGGAAGGCATCAAAAGCTTTATTATATTGATCGACTTCTCAAACAAAGAAACCTGATCGCACAGAAGAAAGGAATTCCATGTTGATCCTTACAGGTTTAAAATAATTAGAGGAAGGTAATAGATAAAACTTGGTGTTCCAACATGCTTTAGTATAACTTGCCTTGGTGCCATTAGCTCCCTCAAGAATCTTTGTCCAATTGTTGCCATCGGGATCGTCATCTTTTTTCTTCTTCATCTTAGACGCTCTACAAATGTAGATTGCCATGAAAATACCTAAGATTATTGCTGCAACGGTCTTTCCCCAACAGCTGCTCCGACAATGACACCAGTTGGTTCTTTTCTTTGCTCTGACATGGATCCAAAGGCTTTCCGCACACAATCCTGGATTATTAGTATAGGTATCATCCGTTACCGTTTTCCTTCATTAATCATTAAGTGCTAAGTAGTGAAATTAAAAAAAAGTCACGATTTTTTTTTCGCCGGAGGTCAGACGACGAGGAGTTTCTAAAAGAACATAGTGCTATAATTTGACACTTGTACTATTGAATTGGACAAAATTGGAGAAAGAAATAATTAAATATGATATATTTAACGGTTGCATGCTCAATAGTCCAAGTGATTTCCACCACAATTTTTTTTTATCTGGCCGAGACTAAATTTGGCCCTTCTTGACCACCATAGGAAGTGGTCGAAAATATTTCGCATGTAATTCTTAACCCGGAGAATTTGTTTTTTGTTATATTCGGAGACTGGTCTTTTTAATTGTGCATTCCGTATTTATAAAACTCGACTATTATACTGTGGAGTTTGAATGGCGACTGCTTATTTCTTATTTTGGCACGTTAGTAACGTCTACATTTTCATTCTTTTCTGGTGGGAAAAAATGAAGCTAGCCAACTTCAAATAAAAGTCAAATCTTTTAATTGTTTAAAATCATATTCTAGTCCGGTCAAGTTAAATCCTTAATTTAGAGCTTATTCGGTCGTACATCCTACACTCATTGGCAATAATGTTTTGTTTGAAGCTTGATTAAAAAACATCTTATGAGTTTACTAGTTTTTGAAAAACAGAAGAAGTTGGATATTATGTGTTATTGAAAAGTTCCTTAGTTTTAAAACAACTTCAATTAACATATTGGAAAGTCTATTATTTCTTTCATCAATAAGATTGCTTATCACAAAAAATTGTTTACTATACAAATTCTGGAGTAGCATATTGGATTTAGTTATGAAGTAACAAAGTATTAACTGCGTATCTTCGTGGGAAAGAACCATTTATCTACTGCTGTAGTCTGAATAAACTTGAAAAAGGCCCGCGCCAATTCTTCAGTTCATCCATGGAAAGGTTGGATGGGTTAGGACCGACGAAGATGGAAAGTAGTACTCGAGAAAGTAGGCGAGAGTAAAAAGAGAGGAGAGGGGGCATAAAATTCTTTTCAATGTTTTTATTTTAGTTTTTTTGAAAACTCATGAAATTTTTTGGTTATTTGCACAACACATGGATCAAAGTATTTATTTCAATAACACAATATTTAATTATTTTCTAACCCAATATAACTACATTACGACATATGAAAATTTCATAAATAATAAAAACTTCGTACAGAATTAGCCTATTTAGGCAAATAATATGAAGCCATATGTTAAACTATTTGTGGCCAACTAAACTAGCTACAAATTCATTAGTACACTTATCCGAACTACCACCAACATCAAGAGCCTTCTTTGCCAAATCTCCCCATGTTTTTGCATTTCTCTTCATTTCTTTCCCCTTCTCCCCCTCTATCACTTCCTTAATGCATGTCTCTATTGTCTCCCTTCTCACAATTCCAGTCTCGTCCACCTTCGCTCTAATCCCAATCTTCCAAACATCCTCCACATACTTGGCATTGGTGGGTTGGTCAGTCCACTGAGGCATTGCCACCATCGGAACTCCCAAACTCATAGCTTCAAGAACAGAGTTAAACCCACAATGGGTCACGAAACAGCCCACCGATTCATGCATTAGAACATCGAGTTGCGGGCACCAATTCACCACCAAGCCCTTATCAGATGTCTCGTTGACAAAGTTGGATGGAAGCTTTTCCTCTTCTGATGCCCTGACCACCCACAAAAAGTAGCACTTGCTCTCTTTCAGACCCCAAGCGAGCTCATCCATCTGTTCTTTTCCAAGGTCAGCCATACTTCCAAAGGATACATACACCACTGACCCACTAGGCTTATCTTGAAGCCATGAAATGCAAGCGCTTGTGTTAGGCTTGAACAGATGCATCCCGTACCCTTTGTCGTCTTCAAGTCTCTTGTCCAAATACATAGAAGGAAGCGTTGGACCGATGGTTCCCACCCTCCATCGTTTGGACATCCAATCCACAATCTAAATTATGAAACAAGCCCAAATGATTAAAAGCATGATATAAAAAAATAGAGTCGACATGATCTGAAAACTTCCACACTTTTTGTCTTCATAAATCTAGAAATTGCTATATTTTAAATTGGACCAATCCACAATTAATGTGGAAAATTTATAATCATGAACTTTACTTGATAGAGTTGACATTTTTGAGCTCGCTAATAGTTATATATTTTTAAAGTATGCAATTGCGTTATAATAATGAATTTAGTTAGTTTAGATAGTCATTATTTGGATAATTAAATCACAAAATTGTAAGAGGATACATCTACATACCTCCGGCTCCAACTCGTAGAAAATGTTAAATAGCAACCAATCGGCATCATCAATCTTCACGAACTGGTTCATCAGCAGATCCCAGATAGAAGGATATGACCCGTACCCATCTTTAGTCACAAACGACGGCAACTCCGCGACGTCCAGCTCCGGCATCGCCGGAAGCGAAACGCCGCCGGATTCCCCGGATATACGCATGGGAAGGACACCCCTCTGCACGTGATAGTACACCGAGTTCACGGCACACGACTGGGTGAAGAACAGCACCCCGAGCTTCCCGAACTTCTTGGCCACGTCCAGAGCCCACGGCACGAACCCGTCGTAGATAATGGCGGTGACCGGGTGGTTCGAGCCCTCGAACTTGATTACCAAATCAGAGAGCCCCTGAGAGCCCACGTTTTGGAAGGTGTTAAGGTAGGCCTCTATCGACTCGGCTGCCAGGATGCCGCCCTCGTCATGGCCGTCGGATATGGTCTCGACAGCAATCGGCCCGTTCGGGTCGGCGTGGACAGAGCCGCTGATGGACTTGGTGTTGACCAGCGTGACCTTGACGCCTCTCGAGGCTAGCCGCTTGCTGAACTGGATCATAGGTGTAATGTGCCCTTGAGCCGGGTAGGAGATGACCAAGACATGAGCTTCATGACGCCTTGTAATAGTTTCTGGCGCCATATGTTTTTCTGTGTCTTGCTTTTTGCTTGTGCTGTGTTGTCTGGTTGAGATGTTTGGTTGTGCTGTGTCTAGTTTGAAGTTGATAATGTCCATGGGAGGCATATATAGGAACCAGAAGGTTTGACGTATGCGCTAACTTCACGAACGAAAAAGGACATTCATAATTATACTAATTAATCATTTACTTGCAAGTGGGTACAATGAAGGAAACAACTAAAAATCTAACCTAAGAGTGAATTGGATAAGGATTTTTTTCCCGCATTCCAACTAACTATATTCCTACTCATCAAACTCATTTTCAAGACCGTTGGCATGTTACTAGCTGAAGAGGAAAGACTGGGAGTTTCTAGAAGAACACGAAGCTTAGAATGAACCACGTGGTATAGTGAACTTCACATAATTGGGAAAATATATGATAAATGAAAGTTGCCTGTTCAAGATTAATCCAAGTGCTTCTTCGACCACACAAGGTTGTCTGGCCAGTGATATTTGGCGCTGCTTGACCACCCAAGAGTTTGTGTCGATATTACTCGTCGCTATACCATTTATCCCATTGAATAATAATAATCAAATTTTAATGTTATTATCATTTTAGTTTGCGAACTCAAAGAATTTAGTTAAACTTGAGCAATGTTGTGAATTGATCTAACCTAACCTATCTCAAAATATCTGCTAAAACACACCTTATAATTATAGATACAATTTTCCAGCCTCTATTGATCCGACATTTCACAATACTATTAGGCATTAGCTAGCTTCTATTGTTTGGCTCGTTGCTTGCGCCACAAGAACCGTCTGCGTTACGTAAGCAGCAGCAAATATCCATATTGTTAACTAACTCTAGCACTTGCCTAGTGACCTTTGATCCAGTGGCAACAGGTAGGGAGAAGTTTGGGAAAGACTAGGGTTCAAACTTTGGTTCGTTGTAACGGACAGTGATATATATTTTTTTTTTTGCGGTAATACAATTATACCTTTAAAAAAAACAGGCATTATAATAGATTAGGTTCTAAAAAAAACTAACTCTAGCACTTCTTTTCCGGCTAGGAAAAATCGTTCGCAAACTTGTAATATGTTTGTAAGTTGTTATACCTCTAAACCCGTAACTACGTAAAATTCGAAAAATTACTAAGCTACTTTATTTAGTTCGAGTTTGGACAAAATCACGATGGGAAAACATTTTGTGCCAATTTTCGAAATTATTTCATTTTCAAGATTCAAAATCTTCAATCAGGCTAGAATAATGTTATTGATATTACTTATCGGTAACTTTAGTTAAATTTTTTTATTTTTTTTTTTTGGTGAAAAGTTAAATCTTTTTATTTTGTTAAATAATTTCGATGCTTCTTCTAGATAAACAACTATTCCAATAATTAATTAGCACTTGTTCCCGCTTTCTGGAACGATAACGGTCGTTGCATTTGGGGGCCTCGTCCACGCCTTATGCTGGCCCTGATAATGATGGGCCCAACAAGAACTGCAGCTTCTTGAGTTCATGAGCCTTGTTTGGCGGCAAAAACATGTGATATGAAGATTAATGGTAGATCTGTGGTTTTTTCTTAATTAACTTTAGTATCTTATAATTTTTATATTTTACTAATATATGATTTTAAAATGTTCATTTAGTGAAAAACGTTTTTCTTATTGGTTATAAATTACCCGTTCGAAGAAATTAGAAAAATAAGTTAAAAATCCTTCTCCCACCCATGTAATAAATTTTCTTTACAAATTAGAAAAAAAACATTTAAGTACCATGTGATTTACCGAAAAACCACTTTAATGTTAAAAACTTTTTAATCGAGTCGACCAATTTAAATCAATTAGGTCTACGAGCACTTGCCACTATCCTCGTCAATTAGGTCCACGTGCAACAATAGATTTCCCCTTACACGATTTCTCTGCTTTCTTAAAGGGAGGAAGAAGAAGGGATTTTAGTTTCTCAGCTGGGAGGACCATTTTGTTTTATTAACTCGCGGTTTCTTGGGAAAAAATGACATATTTTTGTAACAGAAATCTAAATTGTACAATAAAACTAAATACATGGAACGTGAAGATCATTTCTGAAATTCGAGAACCATAGGAGATAGGAGAATCATTTTTAAAAACACCTAACTATTCTCTCCGATCATTTAACCGTACAAGAAATGTGAGGAAGAAAAAAAATCAACTTCATAGCTTTTACATTAAATTGAACAAAATTATTAGGGAAAAGTCCTCCTAGGACCCTTGTGGTTTGACCCGTTCTCAAATAGGTCCCTGAGGTTTAAAACGGCGATAACCGGTCCCCGTGCTTTCAATTTTCACATCTGAGTCCCCTCGATCCGGTTCGATTCGAAAATCCAAAATTCAATCTCGCAATTCAGGTGACGAAAACATTTGAAACTGGTATCTGCATGTCGGAGACACTTTGGTGAGTCACCTGGAGTCGACAATCGACGTTTTTGTCACCGGAATTGTGAAATTAAACTTTGGATTTTCGAATCGAACCGGATTGAGGAGACTCAAATGTGAAAATTAGAAGCACGGGGACCGGTTATCGCCATTTTAAACCTCAAGGACCTATCTGGGAACGGGTCAAACCACAAGGGCCTTAGGAGGACTTTTCCCAAATTATTATGTAGCGTTGACTTGATGGCCAGTCTCCTCTTCTTCCCCACCAAAACAGCTGCATACGTTTTTGATGAATATTTAAATTGCTGCTTTAATTTCTCCGTACTTTCCCATCAACAACCCACCTAACTATTCTCTCCGATCATTTCCTCCATTATTAGAAACCCAAACCTCCAACCTCTCTTCATCTCCAAAGAAAGAGACGGAGAAAGCCACAGTTTTTGGGAATTCACATCTCCAACCTCCATGGATTCCAACGGCACCTCGTCTCCCATCCCAGTTTTCTCCACCTTCTCCACCCCATTTGACACCAACTCTCCTCCCTCCAAAAAGCCTATAGCTTTATGGCCGGGAATGTACCATTCTCCGGTCACGACCGCTCTCTGGGAAGCGAGGTCGAGCATCTTCGAGAGGCTCCTGGACCCACCTAAGGATGCGCCTCCTCAGAGTGAATTACTTACTAAGACCCCGAGCCAGAGCCGCACGTGTATCCGGTACGGGTTTTCGAGTGATAGTATCTTGAGGGAGCAGTATAGGGACCCTTGGAATGAGGTCAGGATTGGGAAGTTGCTTGAGGACCTTGATGCCTTGGCTGGAACCATCTCTGTTAAGGTTGTCCCCTCTTGTCCGAGCCCTTGACTTTGTTGATCATCTGTTACGAAGATTGGATTTTTTGTGCTGGTGTTTCTTAGAACCTTTGTGAGAATTCTCGCTTGTTTTGGAAAGTTTGGTGTCTCAGATTTTGACTGGCACCATCTCTGTTAAGGTTGCCCCCTTGGCCTTGTCCAGGCTCAGACCTTTGTGAGAATATCTGGGTTGTTTTGGAAAGTTTGGTGGCTCAGCTCTTGATGTTTTGGCTGGCACCAATGCTGTTAAGGTTGCCCCATTGGCCCTTTCCAAGCTCTTGATTTTGATGTCCATCTCTTAAAAAGATTGGATTTTTATGTGTTGGTGATGCTTAGACTCTTATCAGAATTGTGGGTTGTCTTGAAAAGTTTGGTGTCTCAATTCGGTCTGGTTTGTGGCTTTGTTCATATTGTTTCTGGTTTCTGTGTTGTTGGAGAGTTGGTAAGATAGTCTCTTCTCGTGGCTGCATTACAAATTGAACATCTGATTTTTGATCTGTGCACCTTGCTAGCATAGATCGGGCTTAGCAGGACTCGGGTACAGTTTTGTCTTTGCGGAGTTTTCAGGTGTATGGTTTTTTTGTTTGTTGTAAAGTTGTGAGCTACAGTTTTATCTGACAAATGGATTTTAAGTTCTTAGGCCGCAGTTGGTGGCAGACTGAGGTGCTTTAACTGAAAATTAGTTTTGGTCTTCTTTTTGAAAAGTCAAGACTGTCTGGACTAAAATGTTATGGCGGTAGTTGTGGTTTCCATTGCTGGCAAGGAAGACTTCGGAAGCGCCTTATTATCTGGTCGATTTTGTACCAAAGTTCATATAAAAATCATCTCTTACTTCTTCGATGTTCTTTTTGGTGCATTAGCATTGTTCTGATGATGATAGCACAACAAGGCCACTCTTGCTGGTGACTGCTTCCGTTGATAAGATTGTCCTGAAGAAGCCAATTAGTGTGGACATCGATTTGAAGATCGCCGGTGCTGTAATATGGGTTGGACGGTCATCCATTGAAATTCAACTGGAAGTCATTCAGTCCACAAAAGGTAGTACTAGTGAGTTCTTATCTTAGATATGATAGTCAAGTTGACTCCTCATAAGTTCAAGGATTAGCTTGAAACAGAAAGCAATAACTTTTCGTTCTTGCAACTGCATTTGAAATTAAATTCCGTAAAGTATGAAAGTTTGGTTCATGATTATTAGTGATCTTGCCTTCTTCTTGTGAAACTGTAGAATAGAAATGCAAATTACAAAGTCCAACCATTAACTGCATTATTGAAGTTTGTCAAAAAAAACTTAGCTGCATTCTGAAAGAACGATAATGAGTTGTTGCCTACATTGCAGAATTTATATAGCAAAATACCGTAGAATATAAAATCTTCTTTATGCTTGTATCATTTGATGTAAAATGTCATTTTTCTTGTAGAGGATTCTGATGATTCGGACTCAGTGGCTCTGACAGCCAACTTCATCTTTGTTGCGCGGGATTCTAAGACTGGGAAAGCTGCTCCTGTGAACCGGTTGTCTCCAGAAACTGAGCGGGAAAAACGTCTCTTTGAAGAAGCTGAAGCGAGGAGCAATCTAAGGAAGAGAAAGAGGGTTGATGAGAGAAAGGAAATAGAGAATGGACAAGTGAATAGACTACAAGCATTGTTAGCAGAGGGACGAATCTTTTGTGACATGCCAGCCTTAGCAGACAGAAACAGCATTCTCCTGCGGGATACACGCCTTGAAAATTCACTCCTCTGTCAGCCACAACAACGCAACATCCATGGTAGAATCTTCGGAGGTTTTCTGATGCTCCGAGCATTTGAGCTGGCCTTCTCTACTGCTTACGCTTTTGCTGGACTGGTCCCCTACTTTCTTGAAGTTGACCATGTCGATTTCTTAAGGCCTGTGAGTATTATCGTCATAACCGAAATGGTTTTTAAATGCATCCTTAGGGAGCCTGCAGTAACTGGCTTTTAAAGGATTGCTGATCTTCAGATAGTATTATATAACCCTGATACCAGCTAATTTACTCTTTAACGGTAAAAAATTTTGTGTCCAGGTGGATGTAGGAGATTTTCTACGTTTGAAATCATGTGTCCTCTACACAGAAGTTGACAACCCCGAACAGCCTCTGATCAACGTCGAAGTTGTTGCTCATGTTACCAGACCTGAGCTAAGAACTAGTGAGGTAAACGTATTGCTATGTTCTTCCCTGTAGAAAAGATGATGATGACAGATCTGTTTTCTGGTCTGTTAGTCCGTTGCTCTTCTTTCGTTCAGGACATCCTAATGACCTCGCGACGTTTTGAATGCACTTGACAGGTATCCAATACATTCTACTTCACTTTTACAGTACGTCCCGAAGCCAAGGCCCAGCCCGATGGGATTAAGATTCGAAAAGTGGTCCCAGCCACAGAGGAAGAAGCACGTCTCATTTTAGAGCGCATGGATGAAGAGACCGTGAAGTCAGTCTAAATCGTCTGTCATTCAAGCAGAATATAACCGATAGTGAATGTGGAAAAGTATTATTCTGCGGGAACTGGTTGAAGGTGAATTTTGAGCCACCTTTAATCGAGAATTATTGGTCATCAGCAATCTCAAAAGAACATCTGAAGTGTTTTCTAGTGTATTCTTTTCACGATATTAGTGCAGATAGATGCAGACTTTTACGGTTAGTAGAATGCTCAATAATTATCAGGTTTACTTCTATAACTAAAAAGGACTTTACAAAAGTAGTTCTGCAGAGCTGCTGCATTACAACCAGCGTGCGTAATTATTCCGAAAAGAAAGCCGCTTATGTATTACTATCTATAATACAAGGAATACCAAAACCTTTTCTCGTGGCTTTGTACATGTAGCGAGATCTGAATCGGGTGAACTAAGTGCATCCAATCTTCTTATCCTCGCTATAAGGCAATTTTTTGGGTTGCCCCTTGCCAGCATGTTACAGACGAGCATCCTACGAGCTTTCTTCGTCGGAGGAGCAGTCCGGCCTCGCTATAGAAGGCCCGGGGAACACCTGTGGTAGTGTAGGATTCACTGGAACCGGGAATTTGTGCGCGGAACTTACTACAGTTCGCTCATTTATCATGCCGACTTCTTGGCAGACCCGATCGAGAACGCCGAGAAAATCTCTCACCACCAGGAAGATTCTGAAGGGATGTGCTTCTTCTTTAGCTGAATTCCCATGGAAGTACTCTGTGATCTCTTTCACCAGGGATAGAGCAACACTCTCGTGCGCCTGAATCCTAATAATCTCCTCCTCGGCCTTTTTTAAGAAGCTGTTCATCGATTCTGAGAATTTCAGCCTGTTGCTGTCCGACTGCAGCGTTTCATTCAGCTTGACGATGGCGGTAATTTCCTGAATGCCTCTGGAAAGCTTGGCCACGTCACTGCTAAGCACATCAGAATCCATTCCCGCTGCTTTCTTCACGTTGGCGAGTTCTTTACTGAGGCTGGAAACAACTTGCAGGCCAAGCTTCCTACACTTGGCGTCTTCGCTTGTGGAAGTGCTTGGAACTTGATTGGTACCTGTGATACGAGCACCTTCGGTTCTGATGATCTCTTGAACGACAAAATGCAGAAGTGTGGTCTTTCCGTCTGCCCCCTTTACATCGGCGAGCTTGAGCAAGGTATCGAGCTTGAACGCTTGTGCATCGCCACGGTTAGTTCCAACATTCATACGGTTTCCTGTCTTGAGCACAGCTTCAAGCAGCTTGAAAAACAACCTGCTGTTCCTCAGTTCTTCACAAGCTACCTGTAGGCGGGGGGAAATGCCATTACAAAAAAAATTGAGGCTGTAGACAAATATAAAGAATGTTAAGAGATGGAAGAATATATTCACCTCCAGAGTTTCGAATGACCTCTTGAGGTACTCGAGCTCGGTTTCAAAATTGGTCACATAAAGCATTGCTTCTGCTCTCTTAAATGCAAAAGGCACATCGAGGACGGCTTTCAGGAACTTCTCCGCATGGCAAAGCTTGGTCGGCGAATCATCTTTGTAGTCCTTCAATTTCCGCTCCTCTTCCTTCGAAGGAGCCATCTTTAACAGAGACTCCAGAAGTTCAGTACCTAGTGTGTCAGTATTACCTGTGCACACAAGCAGCAACACAGGTTAGGTTAGAGGAGGCTAAACCAGTGCTGCTGCAATAACAAACAACCTCGGAAGTTCGCTTACCTTCCAAAAGGGCCTCGCAGACTTCCTCAACAGTCACATTGAGTGCCCTAAGCAGAATGGCGATGTTCTGTGCCTTCTTTGGATCAAGCACCCTGTTCTCTTGGTTAGCCATAGGGAGCACCGACCGCGGCGTTATCTGCTGCCCCGGCTTTGGCATTGGGGTGTTTGCAACGAACAATGTCTCGATCATCTCCTCATTTAATCTGCCGATTACATCAAATTATTTGTATTAGCATTTTAGGGAAAGTTGCAATCTTTTGTAATAAAGAGACAAAAAGAACTTCTGCTACAACTTTAACCTGAATGAGCTTGACCTCAGGTGATCCCACACCATCTCTCGATCCGAGCTAGCCCGAACCTTATCCCAATGCAACGGCTTAAGCTTCGGCTTCGGCATCCCATCGGTACCCTCCCCTGCCCCCAAGGCCTCCACCAGCGGTGGCAGTTCAGCCTGAGACACCTTACCGGCACTACTCTGCAACACGAACGGCCTCGATGGAGGGATCAGCGCAGGCGGCCGGGAGGCAATCAGATGGTCCGTCTGAGTTGGAGGCTCCATAACTGCCACTGGCGGTGGGGGCGGAGGAGGAGGAGGCGGAGGTGGATGGCCTAATGAACTTGTAACCCTCACATTTGGTTGTCTCTCCGGCGTGGAAGCTGCCGAGGAAGAGAGCGAACCCGAGGAAGAAGACGACGAAGGAGAAGCCTTTTGTTGGTTGGAAGAGCGGTCGATCATCCGGGGAAAGGCAATGGGGTGGCTGATCCTGTTCTTGTGAAACTCTCTCTCCGGTGAGGTGGAAGTCACCAAGTCACTAGCCGGCGTCAACGGGGTTGATTCTACGACCACATTCGGCGACGCGGAAGCGGAGGTGAGCGATGGCGACATCATAGTCCGGGCTCGCTCTGGCGAGGAGCACGCGGAGGTTAAAGAAATGGAAGGCCGGTGGAGATCCGGTCCATTGAAGACTCTCGCCGGAGACAACTGAGGGCTTGAAGGAGCCGGCGACTTGGTCTGGGGGCTCAGGCTACCGGAGTGGGAGTTCGACCGGGGCGGCGAGCCCGAACCGGAGCTCGACGACAAAGAACTCGAACTTGAAACCAACCCGGTCTCGTCAATGGGTCGAGCAGCGAACACGCGCCCGGACCCGGACTCTGTCCCCAAGGAATCCTTGGGGGAGTAGAACTCCTCCTCGTCTTCGGCGGTGACGTCACCATCACGGAGGTTGTTCCGGCGGGGGAGGAGCGGCGGAAGCGGGCGGAGCTCCGGTGAGCCGATCTTCCTAGGATCCGACCCGGCATTCCCAACAGGTTCCGACCCGGGTCGAACCTCCCCAACTTCAACATTATGTGAGCTTACGAGCGTCCCCAAGTAGAGAAACTCGGAGCTGTTGGAGGAGTTGTTGGCCCTCAGCTTCCTCCCGGTGGGTGGGCCCACCATGGAGGTGAACACTCGGCTGCTCGCCGGGGTGCTTGTCTCCGACCCGGCGCGCGTGGTCTTCACGTCTTCGGATTCCGCCCTCCGCCGGCGGTAGAGAAAGACGAAAATGCCGAGGACGACGAGGCCGGAGAGTGCCGCGGCGAGGGTGCCGGCGAGTAGCTTCCCAGTGGCGGCCTTGTGGTGGTTGGGGGACTGGGGGAGGACGAGGGAGGAGATGTTGGCCGGGAACGAGGCAAAGGCGGAGGGGGCCGGCGGGGGAGGCGGGGAGGGGTAGGATGGGAAAAAGGGGTCGCCTCCGGGGGTAGTTTGGGAAAATGGGAGGGCGGGAGGAGGAGGAGGAGGCTGGGTCGGGGGAGGGGAGTCTTCAGGGAAGAATGGCTGGTGGAGGATTCTCCTCTTTCCGGAAATGCCCCTGGGTGCGCACGTTAGCGCCACCATGAGGAGGAGGAGAGTGGACGCGCCGCGCATTGTCGTGCCTCCGTTTGAAACGTAGAAGAACGGTGTCGTTTTGTCGTTTTCACTTGCTTCACTCACGGTGAAAAGAGGAGAGAGTGTGTGAAGGAAGTAGGGAGGAAGTGGGAAAGTGTAGAGGAAGTGGGTGTTGGGAAGGTGCATCCAGCTAAGATTCTGCTGGTGGTTGTTTTTTTGTGCCGTTGTTCTCACTTTGGACTATATCTAATTATAGTATTTTAACCAACAAACTCTTAAATTAAATAGTTAACAAATCATTTTAGTTTAATTAAGTTTGTTAATTCGAGTCTTTGCGAGATTTTAACCCAATAGTATTAAATATGTTTTATGATAGTTTCAATATCTCTCAATAATCTTATTCAACTTAAATTTAGATTAGTTCAGCGAAATACGAAAAATACAAATTAGTTCTAATAAAAAAAATTATTGTAAAATTTTGTTAGTTTGTTACTGAAAAACAACTTATAAAAATTTCTAGGAGTTTATTAATTTTAAAATTATTTTTTTGACAGCCATGTTAACCTTGAAATTCTATCGAGTAAGAAAAAAGTATGTGTAATTTGTTAATACGATCACGTTGATGCCTTTTTTATTTTTTATTTTGCTGCATGCAACCTTCTATTTCATGTCTTGTTCCGTACCTCTGACTCGTCATCGATTTGAGGGAGTTACTGTTCTCTCTACTGTGACCGCGCCTATTATGATTTTTATTTTTAGTATAATAACCAAAAATGGTTTCGTATTCGTTTCTACTGTCGGAAGTGGGGACCAAGCAACGTAGAAGGTGGTGAGAAATCCGATCTGGACACATTGTGAGGCTGTAATATACTAATATATCTACCATCTGTGGGCCCCGCAGTGTCATATCGGAGCTTCACCTCTCGTCAGGCGGCGTGGCTGCACGCGCGATTGATCTGCCGCGGTAAGCCGGGCTCGCCTTGTATGAGTTTTTATTCCGAAATATATCTTTTATTTTGGTTCGTAGCATTACGTACTAATTAGAAATTATAATACACGTATTACGTCTTTGTGTATCAGAAGGATATAAAATGTCATGAATGCCACGCGGCATCTCTGTCTATTTAACACGCGAAAATTGGTCCCTTCTTTATCTATAAATTCTTTTTAAAAATATTGTGTTATTTTAAAATATATATTTTTCTTTATTTTACATAATATATAATTATTTAAATTTCTATTTATGTAGCTTGGAAAAAATATATCATTTTTTATAATTATGTGGTTTGGCAAAAAAATGTAAGTAGGCAAAAAATTATGTATTTTACGTAATTTTGAAATAATGTTAACTTGAAGAAAAAAATATGTAATTTAATGTCATTACATATTAGGATAAATTATGTAATTTATTATAATTTAAATTTTGAAAAAATTATGTAATTTAAATTAATTTTTTCATCTAACAAAAAAATTAGTAATTATAATTATGTAATTTATAATTTTTTATAATTTTTTTATTTTATTTAATTATGTGATTTACATCTTTCGTATTAATAATTTGAAGTATTTTTATGTATTTTCATTTTGCAAAATTCTTATTTTTGTTAATTCTGAATTAATTTCATATTTTTTAATTAATTTATAATCATATTCAAATTTAATAAAATTAAGTTTTAAAAAAAAGTATAGCTGGAGTGGACATAGAGGCGATGGTAAGGTTGGGGCCCGGGTAAAAATATCAAATTAGATGTAAGTGTAAACTGACGTGGATGAGAGAAAAATTGCAGAGGCGAAGACGTTAGGAGAGCTAAGTGCGTATAGTCTTACGATGCATAAAAAAATAATTAAAATTTGAGAAAATAACTTATGTGCAAATAATTTCAACGCAATTTTTTTTGCATATTCTTTTAATATTATTTAGTATATAGACATCTATTATATTAATTAATTTATGTTCATGTTGAGTTTATTAATATTTGTAAAATAACAAAACTTTATTTACAATGATGTGTATCCAACTTTGAACATTATTGATTGACTGTAATAAGTAATAAATTAAACATCAGTTGATTTAAGCTTTTTTATATTACATAAGATGAGATACTAGATTATTGCATGTCAAAATAATAAAGTTTCTCTCACTTCAAACTTTGGGAAGTACCTAGGGATGCCCTTGTTACATGAACGTGTAACTAAGCACACCTATGCTTTCATCCTCGAGAAAGTTCAATCCCGCCTCCAAAGGTGGTGCGTTGACCAACTCTCCTCTTTTATGGGAAGGACAACTCTAGTGCAAGCGGTTATAGGAGCTCTCCCCTCCTATGCAATGCAAACTACGAAGCTTCCAGTGGACCTGTGTGATGAAGTTGAGAAAGCACAGAGGATGTTCATTTGGGGGGATTCGACCTTACAACGTAAACCTCATCTCGTGGCATGGAACAAGGTCTGCCAAAAACGGGTTGTGGGTGGTTTAGGTTTCAAAAGGCTCCGCGACCAGAATTTAGCTCTGTTGATGAAACTTGCTTGGGGTCTATTGTTGGACCGTACTCCTCTTTGGGCGAAGGTGTTATGGGAGAAGTATGTAAAGCAGGAAGCTATCATGCCAGATATATCAAGCCAAAATTTCCACTCTCCTCTATGGAAAGTTATCGCTTCGCTATGGCCAACCATGCTGCAGAGTGTAAAACGAAAAGTGGGTAATGGAGCAACTACTAGCTTTTGGAAGGACGCTTGGTTGGGTAATCTCGGTAGTCTCTATGATGTGGCCACTAGCTCTATCCCAGATATTATTGCCAATTGGTCTGTATGTGAGGCCGTGACAGAGGACATGACTTGGAATTGGAACATATTAAAAAACTATTTAACTGATGATATTTTATCCCAGATTGCAGGTGTTCTGGTCCCTAACCCTGCAAGCGGCAGTGATGGTTTCCTTTGGGCTGGTTCCCCAGATGGCAGGTTTAGCACTCGATCGGCTTATGATCTATTCCAACCGAGTCCAGGCAGCAATAGGTCAAACATGTGGGATGCCTTGTGGAAATGGAGTGGACCACAACGCCTTAAAAGAGTTGTGTGGTTAGCAGCATACGGACGGCTTCTTACAAATACTATAAGAATGCGTTGAAATATGACAGCTAATGGATCATGCCCCTGCTGCCTGAGAAGGAATGAAACGGTCCTCCATGCCTTGAGGGACTGCGACTTAATTCGGAGTACTTGGCAGAATCTGCTCAGAGGTTCAGGTATCAACTCTGCTAATTTTTTTGCATTAAATCTCACTACCTGGTTGCAGCTGAACATCACGGCTCGGGGGAGCTGGAAGTCCATGTTCCTTGTTGCTATTAATACCATTTGGGATAGGCATAATCAGCAGGTATGGGAAAATAATGATCACGGGTATAATAACCTTTATAAAACCATACGTGAAAGATTCTGGTCGTTGGAGGAGAGCATTAATGTTTCAAAAAAGCTGAGTATAGGACCGACTAGGCAAGAGGTACTAATTGGTTGGGAAAGACCTTCAAGCAACTGGATTAAGCTTAATACGGATGGGGCTATGCGAGCATCGGTCAGTTTAGCAGCTGCGGGAGGCCTATTGAGGGATAGGGCAGGAAATTGGAAAGGAGGATTTAGCTCTAATGTTGGACAATGTTCTAGCCTCGAGGCAGAATTGTGGGGGGTAAAACATGGGCTTCGTTGTGCCCGACAACTTGGCTTCCATAACATTATTCTGGAAATTGATTCTAAAGTTGTGGCAGGCTACCTTCAACAGAGATCCACGATACATGAACAACCAAGTTCCTTGCTAATTCGGGCCCTTCAGGAACTGCGAGGAATAATGCAAATTCAGATTACACATGCCTACATAGAAGCAAATAAGTGCGCGGATCACTTGGCTAATATGGGCTTTTCCCTACTGCTTGGCTTCCATATCTTCACGGATCCTCCCCCCTCAATTAGGCAACTTCTTCTGGATGACATTAGTGATGTGGCTTTTCCTAGATCTATTATTACTAGTCATGTTGTTGATGTTAGTAGTAATATTATAACGGAATGTGCAAGGTTTAACTTAGCGATACCCCAAACGTCAAGGGAGTATTCATCCACCTCGAGGCACTCTTCCCCTTCCACAGATTTTTCCCACTAGGTTTCCTGTGGTAGGGGTTTGACGAGGCCAGCGCTCGCAACGTCACAAGAGGCCGAGAGTAGACCTTGCACAGAGTAGATTGTATTTGGCCAATGATTTCTAATAGGGTAAATTACCCTCATGTCCCTGTCTTATGGTCGAATTTGTGGTAGGATCCTTGGGTAATTTGAATTAGATATTGGATCCCTGTTTATAAATAAAATATTGTTATTAGGTCCCTTACTGATCTCTTGCTGACATCATCAAATTGTTTTTTGTTTTTTTAACAATAAATTGACTAAAATACCCTTAAACAAAAAAAATCTTCTTCAACCTCAAACCAAACAAAAATCGAGAACGCTCCCTTCCGACCCTGCCATTAACCAGACTCAGAGTTTTATCTCTCTCCAGCCTCACGTCTCTTTCTCCTCTCCCTCTATTTTGCTCCATCTTCCTCTTTTCTCCTTTATCTAATTCTGAAAAATCTTACCCCCTTCAACTCAAACCCAAATTAATTCGAGGAAACCAAAACCCAATATTTCTTCTCTCCTCCCTTCCACTCCCCTCTGTTGAAGACAAATGAAGTTCCTAGTCACATCCAAATCAACGACTCCAATGGACTACAAATGGAACCTCCCCTACACTCTATTTACATTTTTTTCTCATTGTTGTACTTCTTCTCGACGTAAGGATGGTAACTTGAATTATCATCATCTCCTTCTTCTTCCCCTCTTCCAAGTAACATTTTGAAGGTAAAGTTCGATTCTTTTATAAAATATGAGACTAAAGAATAAAGCTGTAATTTTGTCTCAGATCTCTACAAAGAAATAGTTTGTCTGCTCACGGTCTTCTACTCGGTCAGAAGCTTGAGACTTCATAGTTGTTTTGGTGTCGATTTGACTCCCTCCAAAGCACACTATTCCTTGACTTTCCTTACTTAATGGGTTCCAATTAATTTGGGAAAGAGACGAGAAACATTACCAAAGATTCAATCTTTCCCGGAAAAGCTCCTCGACCCAAGTTAGAAAAGCCCATAGAGCAACGAACTTGCAAGTTTTAGTTAACAACAAGATACGCTTAAGAAAAGGGTCATGGTTTTTTCCAGGACAGCATCGAGGAAATCAATGTAAGAACAAATAAAATGATTTTTTGAGAAATTATCTTCTCTCCTTGATCTGGATATTTCGCTCAAAGGTTTTAATTGAATAAGGTAGGATATTTTCTATTAGTTGGTTTGAATTTAAGAAGAAATATGGAATTAAATAGATGAGAAGAAGAGGAAGAAGATTGCGAAGGAGAGAGGGAGAAGGACAGAGATGTGAGAAGAGGGGGAGAGAGAAAAAAATTTATTTTTAATTCAAGGGTACAAATGTCATTTTCATAGCAAAAAAATAAAAAAATTGAGTGCTGACATCAGCTAAGGACTGTATACCAATATTTTTCTATAAAGAGAGGACTTCATAAACAATTTTGATAAACCAGGGACCTTATCACAAATAACGCTATAAGTTAGGGACTTGAGCGTAATTTACCCTTTCTAATATATAGGGGTTTACACCCCTCCGTTCCACCAAAAAAAATTGAAAGAAAAAGTACATTAACCAGGCAAAGATTTCATCTTTATTAGTGCGGATGGGAAGATGAATCATACCTGCGTGTAAAAATGCAGGAAGTTGGATTGGAAAAAGTTCACTTTTATTGACAATCCTCGATTGCGCGCGCACACACAATAAATTTTGAAGCAGGATCGAGGATATTTACCGACAATTACGGATGCATATGTCAACAATATCGGTCCATTCAAATTTTTTAGATACTCGCCCCACCAAAAAAATTATTTAACCTGGTTCAGCTCGGGCCCACGTGACAACGACGATCTGGTCCACTTTAAAAAATACACCGTTTCCATCATATGTTTTGCTGCTATTCTCGTATTATATTTCCCGCTTAAATTAATTAAATGATAATAGAAGTCCTAAAAATGTCATGTCCCTGTCCGTTTTCCTCCTCGTACCCCTGCTTCAAGAGATACCCGTTATTATTTTCACGTGAATTCTTATTTAAAATCCTATAATAAGTGATAGTGATTATATTATTCGTAAAAATATTTGATTTAAATCTTATAAATAAAAAATACAATTAAAATACACATTTTTTAAGTTCTGTTTGATGGTAAGTTTGGTGGTGCTAACTGCTAATAAGTTTTTCTTGAAGACTATATTGATGTATCTTCAATCCAACCTCAGAAAGTGAACCTAACGTCTAACAAATAAAGAAAATAAAGAAATTGCAACAGACGGACAATAGTCGACAACCCGATAACATCAATTATTTCATTGGGGAAAATAATATCGGCTCCACTACCCAAGAGTCAAACCAAGGACCAGAGAAAAATGTGCCCCACATCAAAAAGCGAAGCGACAATTTGAAAGTAGTCACAGTTTTCGCTCTAATTGGTTCTAATTTCAACGCATTAAAAACTTCTAATTCCTGTCTTTTGATACGTTATTTCTTCATATGGGTTTAATTAAATGTTGTGCACTTAATGTGACATATTACAAATAAGTTCACTGGCAAATCAGATGTTTGTTGGGCCGGTATATTAACCAATCTGTCTAAAATCTCACACACATACATACATATACATACATATATATATATATATATATATATATATATATATTTATACACACATACATAACAAGTAGGCCTTCTACATTATTTTAGCACGAAAACTTCAGAACAAAGCAACGGCCAGCATATAAAATGCGGCAAGTAGGCAATCTTTTCCGGATGATAGAAAATAAAAATGCTGATGGATCCAATTATTTGCCTATAATTATAGGCCAGTACATGCATATATATCGTCATGACCAGACTACATCTTGTCGGTATAAGATTCTAGTTCGGTGCATGCAACGTGTAGTCCATGTGCGTAAATTTGTTCAGTTAAAAAAATGGACGACTTTCATTAAAATTTTACGTTAATCCATTATTCTGGTCGGTAAAAAACGTAGACTGATAATTGGTTTTTATGTTTACTTTAGTCAATTATGTAACCTATAAGTGGAAATAAAAATAGTAGAACTGTGTAATTAGTAGAAATAAAATAGTTGATTTAATATTGTAAATATAAATGGTCTAATACCTTTTTAACAATATACATTTTAAAAGAGGTTATCTTCTTTCAATTTTTTGATTAATCAAACAAACATAATCAAACACGTCCGAACCTATTCATGAATGATCCACACCGCCCATATTCCACTTATATTTTAGTAGAACATAGGTCTCACTTCAATATATTTTTTTCTTTCAGAAATTCAAAGTACCAAATAATTGTTATAACCGCGGTTTGGCACGTGTGAGAACGGGTACACTACACGTAACTAACAAATTGTAACCGCAGAGGAGGGCCCACGCACTTGGGTTGGCACGTGCGAAAACGAGTAGTCAGTGGAGCACCGACACCACAACGTTCTTCGGTGTCCGTACGTCATATTCCTAATTCATTTATAAATATAATATTATCTTCTTCTTCCTTTTCTCTGCAATTACCCAGAATAAATCGAGCTGTTTCTGCGCCAAAATATTTTATTTTATATGTGAGTTGGTACTGTGCAGCTTCACATGCTTGTCGTTTCGATACTTTGAAGGGTAATAAGAAGGTTGCGTCCGTATTTTAATGTGTCCTTGTCGATTTGTTTGTGATTATTAGTACTAAATGATTGCATTATCCTTTTTTAAATCCTGAATGATTGATCACATATGTCCAGATATGAAGGAAAAACGTAGATTAACGTAGTAGTTAGGACATTCGAAAGTTTCATGACATTGCATGTCTGAAATATATATTTTTATTCAGTTTTAAGCAGATTAATCGACTTTGTAGTTTAAAATTGATTAGTCGACTAAATTCTTTTCATAATTTGTCACATCATAGTGGGCCTTTATATCGTACCAAATCAAAATTTAAGCCTGACTTGGTATTAATTTGTATATTTCAACGAATTATGCAAATGTTACTTAATTTTCAAAGAAGTACATATTTATAATTTTTTAAACGAAGTACATTATATTTTGTTAAAAAAGAGTAAAGGCCAGATTGTGGTGAATTAAAGTTTGGCGACAATAGAAACACCGACCACGGTAACGCAGAAGCTGACCATACGAAATAAAAGGTCAAAAAAGAAAGACTCCCATCCGCCGACATCAACAGCATTGCGTCGCACATAATATATGAGTAACATATGTGACTAAAGATCAATATTAACATAGTTATCAGTGTGCATTATATACACAATTTCTAATATTAACATGCACTACTCCTCAAGTGGATCTCTAGGTTCATTGTTAACCGGGAAATATTTTGGACAAAAGTTATTGTCGATATTCACATATTTGTTCCTACCACTAACATGTTCATTGTGTTAGCAATTGGAGAGGGTGTTTGGATTGGAATTTGCAAGATTGCTCTAAAGTTAGTGATATTTGTGATGATTTTTACTTAGCTTTTCAGTTACATGTTGGCAATGACATTTGTTTCTACTTCTGGAACGACTATTGGCTTTGTGACGAACATCTGATGGTTCGATTCTCTAGACTTTTTTTTGTGTCTACTCAAAATCTTGCAGGGTAGGAGATTGTCGTGTTTGAATGGCACTATTTGGACCTGGAACTTGCAATGGCATAGGCTTTTCTTCTATAGAGAGGCTGATCAAGTCAATCAACTCTTCCAGCTACTTGGAACGAACTTGCATCATGACAAAGAAAACATAATTAATTAGACTGAATGGGGAGAAAACTATAGTGTCAAATCTCCATGCGAAAAACTTTGGAGAGACTTTTTCAGCCTACAATGAGACAATTGTCTCTTGCAAAGGTCTAAACTGGGAAAATACCGTTTAAAGTTGAATGTTTCTTATGGATCATGTTCCGGAATCAACTTTGCACTAAAGAGAACTTGATTCAATGAAGAATGCTACAAGTTTGGGATTGTCTTTGTCCATTATGCGGGGCACTCGATGAAACGAAAAATCATATCTTTGTGCGTTGCTCTTTTGTTAGAAGGATTTGGGATTATTTTATTCGCAAGAGAGGCTTGCGATGGGTTGGTTATAAAGACATGCACTCCTTCTTGCCGTGTTGGATGGGAGGGATTAGTTGAAAACGGTATGATTGAGAAGGTTTGGTTCGCTATTTATGCGACAACATTAATTTGGCTCATTCGCCTCATTCGCAACCGAATGATCTTCCAAGAAGAACGAGCAACCTTGAGCTTCTCATTCATACTATCCTATTTCGAATTTAGGAATGATTAAAATGATCGAACTTGGTGAAAAATTTAGCTAGCCAAAATATCATTTTGTTTATTAATTCACTTTGTGATAGAGTTAGCTAGGTTAAACATTTTAGTGTGATAGTTTATGAACATTGTACTCCCTACTTTTATTATTAATACAATATTTCAACTTATAAAAAAAACATCCATCCACACTTTTATACTTCCGGGGGTCTGTACAAATGTATTGACATGCAGTTATACATATATGTTATTTCATCACCAACTTAAACCCTTCATTATTGTATACCCGATGTAGCAATCATACCTCCGGAGGCTCCGGTGAAGATGAGCAATTATATCGTTCTTTCTGCATTTCGACTCGTATGATGATGTTTCATTACTCTTTTTTCAGATTATAGGAATCAAATGATGAGATGAGATAAAATAGGCAAACGGTCTCATCAGCACTTCTTTAGGTGGAAGGCGGCCTGCCACTTTAGCTATTTTATTTTTCAGTGAAAGCACATATTGGATCCATACAAATCCCCTTCCCCAAGGCCAATGCAAATATAAGACATTTCCTACCTTACTATATTTTTTTCCCTTTTCAAATTTTGAGCTTTCTTATTTACTGTCTAGTATTATTGTTTAATTCTATTTTAAAAAATAACTCTTGTGATAAAATTATTTATGTTTGTGAGATTTGAATCTAAAATACCCATAAGTGATTCAAGTGAACAACTCATAAATGCTATATTTTTGTTGATAATGAATTCAATAAGTTGGGTAGTATTTTGTATGCATGGGAAAAGTATTTTGTATGCATGGGAAAAGTGCTCCTTTTCCAATGGTTGTATAGTTATTGATGACACCAAACACAAATAATAAAATTTGAAGATGTCTAATTTTTCAGTTGTCAACGTGTATATGAGTACTTTAGAATATATAGCTTCAAATACACGAGACTGAAACGATAAATTACACAAATTACAATTTGTCTCGGCTGTACGCGACTTTTTTTTTTAGGTTCTAAAGTATGTGACTTTGTTGCACCCACGTAATATCTTCCATTTGAAATTTGGACAAATCATTATTGAATATTTGAAATGGGTTTCAATTATTTTTTTACCATATTATAATAATATGACCATGAAAAAGTTACTTCAATCTTGATAAATGAAGGAAAAAAACCACTAGAAACAAAACTAGAAGCTTTCTCTAAAAGTGTGGTTTCCACTTTCACAAAGCGTGGTATTTTTCTAATTACCAAATTCTATATCTTTGTTAATAAAACAAATCAGTGAGTGATAAAGCAAAAGCTGGATAGGGACCAAATTGAGAATTGCTAAAGAACCCAAACTAGATCTTGTACTGCACGTGCCTAGAATTGTAAAATTAAGATCCAAATTAACATATACTTAGTTCTAAAATGCTTCACATTAAAAAGCAAAGGCACCTGAGCATTGAAATTAAAAAAATTTCGTAAAGATCTATGGCATGGACGGTCACGCACCTATATGTTTCTTGTATAGAATCTAGCATCTTAAAAGAAAAAGCTTTTCACGATAACCATGAAAAGAATACAGAAAATGTCAAAAAAGTAAAAGGCAAATTGGAATAAAGTTCCTGGTCCATCGTGGACTGCACAATGGCTACCCTGATTGCTAATCTATTATCGAGCATGATCTGATTTATTAGTGGTATCTCAGATGGACATGAATTACGTGGTCTATAATAATTAAAAATTATTAGTAGTACATGATAACGATAGAGAATTGAAGGTATTTTGTTAATGATGGTAGATCTCATCTTTCCGGAAAAATGCTTAAAAGAATTATCAATGCAATAATCGCGGGGGTAGTCCAATCATTGAGGCCCAATCTTGGCACATGGGAAACAACTTTGACACTTCTTCGCAATCCTTACTACCGAGCTTACCAATTTTATTGGGCCAACCTAACTATTTTTTATTATATAATTACATGTTTAGCTTTTTTTTACGAGGCCAAATTAATTGACTTCTCCCCTTTTAAATTGCGAATCCGTGGATTTTATGCTCTTTATCTCATGTCCCATAAAACGGGATTTGTAGCAATGAAATCGACCTTATTACAACGTTAAAATCTCTACACAAAGTACACCAGGAAGAAAACATAGTTCAAAACCCCTTTTCTGTCCAAACCAATGGTCAAGTTCAAAACCCCTTTTCTGTCCAAACCAATGGAAACCACTTGACCAGTTTAAAGTATAGTTTCTGCCTTTACGATGATTGCAATACATACATGACGAACCGTACAAGTACCACGAGCAAGTACAAGCGCCGTGTGAATCATCAACCTAAAGAGGACAGTGGTTGGCGTTACTATTTCATTTTCTGGGTACATAACAAATATCTCACTGCCAATTGCGCACCGTAAGCAGAAAACTAGAACCAGAGCAGATGGCCATTCGCATTTCCTTTTTATGTTGGGGGACGATGACAAGAATATTCTTACACATAACCACCTACTCGGCTGAGAGCCGCACCTGCCTACGAGCTAAGTCTAGACTAGAACTCAAGATACGAACCTCAACCTTAGACTACAATAGAAAGGGACAAAGGGTTACACGTTTTGTACATGCGGAAATGATCCCAGTACGTAAAATGCGAAAAAAGGGAGAGATCAAAGGTTTTGCTTATTACCATGAATTATATTAGACCATTATTATGATACAAGATCATAATACAAGGTTTCGTACTTGGCAAAATCACCCTGCAACCCAATATTCTTGGTCAGGGAAACTAAAGAAGTCTTCACATGCACTAGTCAGTTCAGGACCCCTACACTGCAAGAAAAGTGAAGGAATTTGTTTTGATGATTAGTCCACTGCTCAGATCGGAGGAAACAAAAACCATTAGCAACAAGTTCAATTGATGTTATTTACCTATTTACCACACAGTAGCTAGACTTATCATGTCACATTAAAAGCTCTTTTGTACTTGTGGGCAAGTGAAGTGTGAGATACTAGCAACAAGTTTGTTCCTCCAAACAAAAAAAAAAGATGTTTTTATAACGATTAAGTGGGAAAATATCATTTGAGAACTCAGAAAAAGGTAAATCCATAGACATTTGAAAAATGGAAAAAATGGTAACAGCTGAGCCAGCTGGTGCATGATCTAGTAAATCATTATCTTTGCCAGGAGCGGATTCTAACTGTCTACAAACCTCTTCTTATCTATAACACTGATAATCTAAAAAAAAATACCATTGACAGAGGCAAGACATATTGGTACTGAATACGATGAATTGCATAGTTTCACGGTCAATGTCAGTATATTCTTTTCTTGAAATACAAAGTTTCACGGTCAATGTCAGTATATTCTTTTCTTGAAATACAAAGCAAAAACAAAGGGAGAAAGAAATGTACCTCAAAGAATTGGACAACTTCAATTGCAACTCCCCTCTAGACCCTCAAAAACAAAGTCAACAGCTTGTGAACGTAATGAATGAAAATATGAACTATTTCAGCCTGCAACCTTTATTGCACCGATTTCATCAATCTTTGAGCTCTTATGCTGCAGAGAAAATAAACACGGAAGTAAACAATATGAGCAAACAAAGAAGGGGCCAACTTAGTCAGTAAGATGATGCAAAGAAAAACATGGAAGATAATTAGGGTTTAATAAAAAAGAGCTGAGCAGATCAATATTTATACCTTACTTTTTTTGTGTCTGTGCATGTCATTCAGATCCTCATCCCCATCATGCTTACGTTTCTGGAAGTTTAACAAGCATGAATACACAACGCCAATTAATTGAAAATTCAATCCAATTCACCATGGCGCACATATGAGTAACTAAAGGCTCAGGTAATCTCTTGATGGTCAATGGTATGCTAGATTTTATTCAACAGTTTAAGAACACAAATCAATGCAACAAGCAGAATAGCTATGTAAGCATTTTCCTACCACTGTCATGATAAAGCAGAAGAAAGAACACTTGGTGCGTCTCATTCTTTATCAGCAACAGCTGGTCTAAACATTGGATGTATAATATATAAGCAAGAGAGAAAAACTCCAACCTTTTCATGGTGTTTCTTAGAATGATCAGCACCGGAATCATGGTGCCCACTCTTATCCTTCTTCTTCTCCCTGTCTTTATCTTTATTACGATCTTTATCTTTGTGCCGGTGTTTGTGCTTCTTATGCTCTCTGTCTTTGTCTCTGTCTTTGTCCCGGTCCCTTTCTTTATGCTTCTTATGCTTCCTCTCCTTATCTTTGGACTCGCTCTTTGATTTCCCAGCAATAGTAGGAATTCCTTTATCCGCCTAGAGAGAGACATAGTCGTTTATCCACCTCAGCTCATAATCCCACACCCACAGCACCAATGACCGTAGATGCAAAGGAAAATATGGGAGATTTTATGCAAAATAGACAAAAGAATAGGAGCGAAGAAAGAGCAAAAGCAGCAAAGTTCTTACGGAAGGAAGGTCAACGGGAGTGCTTTCTCTAAACTGGAAGGCCTCTCGAAGTAAATCTAGGTCAAATGGCTGTATTCGTGCATTGCTATCTCTAGAGTAGGATGTTGTTTGAATAAGTTGATCCAATTGCATTCCTTCTCCTTTCCTAATTTCAGTGTCTCCCACCACATTGTGAAGATAATGGGTGTCTGAAATTGACAAAGGAAGCGATCGCTTGCAGAAGAATTCATGATGTGGCAATAACTTATAGTGACTAATTAGGTCAACGGCACCAGTCAACTCTCTAGGACCTGAAATGTGCGACCAAATCACCACAGAATCTAATAAGCGATATAGTACAAACTTTCATCAAACCTGGTAAAAAATCAACTGACAGGATAATGACCTTGAGGTTCTAAAAAAAAACAGGATCTTCCAGGCTTGGACAATAACATTATTGAATGACAAATTCTTACCTTGTCCAAATTTTTTGCTTTCGGGGTCCATGGCTCAATGTAGGATAGGAAAATCAGGCATTAACAGCTGTACAACGAGGAAAAAGAATTTAGCTTTTGACCAATAATCAAGATTTTATTAACATATGAAACCTGATCAGTATTGTATCATGGTGCACCCCAAAGCACCATCACAGACAAACAACACCTACATTCCTCGTGTACACATGTAGTGAAATTGACTATGCCCTAATGTCTATTTCCACTTGACAAACGGTAGTGACAGCCACATGTAACTACATAGCAAGCAATTCTAAAAAATTTGAGGCCCAATATTCGACCAATTTTTCAAAACAAGTGCTAGAAACTAGCACCGGGTTCATAGAAGAAAATTAGATAAAAGGTTTAGATTAGCTCAAACAACACCCCAGGAATCAATATGCCCCAATTTTCAGCTTATCTCCACATCATCTATACAATTCAAGGCCAGCGACCTCTGGGAAGTAGAAAGCTTTTGCTCAAACAAACTATTAGCAACTTAACTTGTATCCGATGTAACACGATAAAACAGTCACCACGAGAAACCGATACTTGTAGCAGGATCACACCGCATAACAAAGTTAAGGTCACAGCCCGACGTGCAATGCCCAATTCACATCTAACAAACTAAACAGACGACTCAACAGAATGCTAAGATTGACAAAGTTCAGAAATTTAACACGTACAAGGCGGTATTACGTGCACACCCGTCACATGGATCCCGCCAACTTGGGAGTTACAAGCTCTTATTAACGAAGATCAAAGGGACAAAAGGGTCCCAAAGCCCACAAAAACTAAACCCCCGGGGCGCCCCCCTCTCCCAACGGGAACCACCCAATCAATTCCCAAAACGACGCCTCCGCGGAGCTTCAAAGATGCTAAATTTCCCGGCGGCGAAAAGATTAGGGTTTTGACCAGCAGGAGAATTGGGGATAACTAGAAAGGGGGAAAAGAGGGAGAATGGAATTGGCAGATCAAAGAAGGAGAAGGGGTTAGTCAATTGGGGGCGGGAGGGTTCAATTGTCGTCTAGGGTTTTGGGTTGGGGACGAACGAACGAACGAACGAACGAACGAAGAAGAATTAGAAGAAAAAAAGAGTCCTTTTTCTTTTCTTTTCTTTCCTTTTTTTTCTTCTTTTCACTCGCGAATGGGGAAAGTTGGAAATCCAATATATAAATAAATAAGGTGTTTCCGCCCTTTTTCTTCTTTTAGTTTTTATTTTTTTCTTAAAATTTTTATTTCCCTGTTCTTCCTCTGTGTTGGATTTTGGCATTCGTCTAATTTTTTTTAGGTTTATATCATCAAATATTCAGAAATTCGTTGAATCTCTAATTCTGGGTTTGAGCCAAAAAAAAAGTTTGAAAAATGACAAAGTTGTACAACGAACATTTAATATTCTTGTATTTATAATGACCCAAACTTCACATATATTAATTAAGATAAAACAATTTTTTTTTCTGATCCTCAAGTGCCTTATAACCCAATGACACAAAAGATCCAATTTCTACTTTGATGTCACCGAAACAAAGAAAGGCTTTCAATATATTGCTCCAAGTGACTGGACGATCAGTGAGAATCTAAAGTCCAGCTTTTTTGCTGGTAAAATCTGCACCAGTAGGCAAAAACTTCGTAGCCTTTTTGAAGAATGAACTTCTGATATTTGAGGATGAGAACTGTAAGGCAAATCTCACGATAATATTTTAAGAAATAATAACATTGTAGCAATTAGATGTTTACAAGTGTCATAAAAGACTTGGATTCGCAGATTACCTAGCTAACATGGGATTCTCAAGACCGTTAGGGGTCCATATGCTTCCAGACCCGCCCCAGGGAGTTAGGGACCTACTTCTAGACGATATAGGGGATGTTGCTTTTGCACGATCCATTTTAGTAGATGACGGTGCAAGGCCAAAAGTTGCGACAATTTCAACGTCAAGGAGGGAAATTCCCCTCTGAGGTACTCTTCCCCTACCACAGACTTTTTCCCACGGGGTTTCCTGTGGTAGGGGTTTGACGAGGCCGACGGTTGCAACCTCACAAGCGGCCGAGAGGGGGCCTTGCACTAAGTAGGTTGTTATTGGCCTTCTATCTTAATATATAAGGGCTACTGCCCTCCAATTACACCAAAAAAAAAAAAAGACTTGGATTCACTAAATTTTTTATATTTAAGCTTCATGAATTTAGAAAGATACAATTAGAAAATTCATTCTAAAATATTATTTGACAGTGCTCAATTTTAAATAATTTTTAACAAAAACTTGTTGAGTCAAACTCTCTCCGCATAAACGAATGCGTGAGTCCATTAACTAAAATGTTCCTCAATTTTTTTAAAGGAAAAAAATCCAAGTTTTTCAAGAATTTGAAATTTAGAGTTAGAACATTAGTGAACTACCAAATTCATACTTACTGTCCTTGTAAGATTTGAATTTAAATTTTTGAAAACTCTAAATATTTTAAATAATACTCATTAATTCCACTAAATCAAAACTTAAAATGTCCACCCAAATATTGTTTTGTTAAGCTATTGTAATTTTGTACAATTTGGATCGCAATGGTTTTCTTTAGTATATTCAAATAGTTTTACCCACTTATAATAAATAATATATTTATTTATATTTAAATATTTTTACGTGATCATTTGATTATGTACTTTTGAATAATTTTTACTAGGATGATCGCCAAGGTTTAAATGATCAATTTATGTATATTTTAATAATTTTAGACAATAATTTACTAATATATCTTAGAATAATTTAATTATGTATATTTAAATAGTTTGAATAATTATCTGGACATGATATATTATAATGATAATTTTAATCTCTGGAACAAATCTGGTGCCGTTATTCATAGCAATAGTCTCGCAACTAAATATCCTCCCATCTTGTGGTGTATAATGACACTTATACCCCTTACTTCTCCTGCCACGTAACCGCAACTAACTTATAACTTCCACCCGAAACGGGGAGATCCTCGGATGCCGTGCTTCGGACAAAACACTTTCATCACGTGAGGTCAGGGCGTCCGTTATTATTCCAGCCGGCGACGACATGGCCTCTCTTCTCCGACCAGCTTACAAATGGGCCCTCCTCTTTCTCGTCTTCTCCCTCGTCGGCCTCTCAACGGCGTGGCCGTTGGAGAGGAGGGAACAGAGGGTAGCGCCGAGGGAGTTCGATTACTTCGCGCTCGCCCTCCAGTGGGCCCCCACTTACTGCCAGCGCACCCGCCGTTGCTGCCCTTCCAATGGATGTTGCCGCGGGTCCCACCTCTCTCTCTCTCTCTATATCAATTATTGTTCCTATTTCCTTTTTTTTTTGTGTGACGAAAGATGCTAACTTTGTTGTCTTTTTAAGGAAAGATTATAACTTTTTTGGGCAATTCAATTATTAATTTTAGGGTTTGTTTTGTTTTGTGCATTTTTGTTTGCAGCTCGAATTCGGCTTCCGAGTTCACAATCCGTAAGTAGCCATGTCTTGTTTTGTGTTTATTTTGCCTCTTCCGGTAGAAGAATGAGGCTTAGAGGCCAATACATGTTCCCAATGGTTTTTCAGTTTGTTTTATTGAGATGTAAGCAAGCTCCCTGACCTTTGGGATATTGATCGGCTCTCATTTCGGAAGGAAAAAACCCGACTACAATGATGTTCGTTACAGCCTTGGTTTGCTGGCTGGTTGCTTGAAATTTTTGGTGAGTGCCAGAAATAAGGGGAAGAAGATGATGATTTAACCCATGAGAATTAGAGTTGGTCTAGATGATGGGGGACTTGGATCTTATAAATAATTGCTCGAGTGCCGAGCCTCGGAATGGAAAAGCCACCGTTTGTGAGGCCACTCCTAAATAAGTTTAGAAGTCCGACATTGCTTGACTTTGTATACACGAGGTTCAAAAAGAAGTTGCTAATGTGTTTCATTGTTTTTGTGTCAGATGGTCTTTGGCCTGACTACAATGATGGGACCTGGCCTGCTTGCTGTGCAGGATCTAATTTTAACGAGAAAGAGGTTTGCCTCGTCTCTTGTACGAGTACTTAACGGGTGTTCTTGAGGAAAATATTAATATAATTCATGTGGGGATGACCAGCTTCTCTTTCTTGAGCTTCTCCATTGCCACATTGCTTGTTCTCCTGCAGTTTCCAGCTTGTAGTGTGCTCATTCATTTTGTGATAATCATAGTCTTGTACTGCGAGAATGTATTTCCCGATTTCTCCTTGCATAGGGAGTAGAACTACAACAACAAACAGATTCATCAGCCAATTTTTTGTGCGCAGAAGTCATGAGTCATTTGCTTAGTTCTCATTAAAGCTCACCAATTGTGCAAACAAAATGCAGATATCATCGTTGAAGGGGGTACTCAACAAGTATTGGCCATCATTAAGTTGTGGTTCATCATCAACTTGTCATGGTACCAAGGGATCCTTCTGGGCCCATGAGGTGCCTACTAAAACTCTGGCTGTTGTAAACTTAATTCATACCTTCCCGAGCTAACGTTGCGTTCGTTCTCTATGGTGTGTCAACCATGACGACTGGATGTTGGATACGCTCATCGGCAGTGGGGTAACCAATTCTCTTTCAAACTCGAATTCACAAATGATTTTTGCAATATTAAAAAGTTTGGCAATTTGTTATGGAATTATGCCTGGTGTACTTCACAAGAAAAGTAACTATTGTCTCTGCAATGCAAACATAAACTTTTTTTGTGTTTCAAAGATTTTGTCTTTGTTGGGGTAATTAGATCAGAGAATGGGAAGAGAAGAACCCTATTGTTTGTTACATTGCGTGTCATCACTCGATATCTGTTCCATACAAGTTTGGTTTTGGCTTAATCCTGTTTAGCTGAACTTACTTTCTTTCACATCATTTGCTGCAGAGAAGCACGGGACTTGCTCCCTTCCCGTCTTTAGAGATGAATACAGTTACTTTGTGGCAGTTATCAATCTCTACTCCAAGTACAATGTCACTGTAAGTAGTCAACGGGAAACAAAAGCTTGCATACTTCACTTGGTGTGCAATTGCCCTATTTGTTGAGCTAGTATGCATTGTTCTTTCAAGTGTGCTTACATGGAAGATGGATTTGCGTCTCGTATATAAATGCGAACTGTGCAATCAACTAAAAGCTCTGTTACACTGTCCCAGAAAATGCTGATTGATGAAGGATATGTTCCTTCAGCCACAGAAAAATATCCACTTGGCGGTATAGTTTCTGCCATTCAGAATGCTTTCCGTGCTACTCCAAAAGTGAGTTGCGCGAAAGGTGCCTTGGAGCAACTGCAATTGTGCTTCTACAAGGATTTCAAGGTCATTCTTTTTCTTCCTCCTCATCTGAACATGTCATGTTTCACTAGCCTGCCCAGTGAGTTGATATGTCTTCTCTGCTTGGAGCCTTTAACCGAAAGTACATTCCATAGTTAAGCAGGGGCTTAGCCAACAATTAGTAATAAGACTCATATCATATAACCCGAAGTCACGTTTGACATCTTCTTTGACAGCCCCGAGACTGCGGAACCTTGACCAAAGATGGTTTGAATTCCTTAACAAGCTCATGTCCTAAGTATGTTAGCTTGCCCACATACGTCCCATTGGGTAAGTCTTGCTCTTCATCGCTGTCACCTAGTGGACTTCCCCCCTCGCAATCCTGTTTTGGTTATTCTTCTGCATGGTTCTCCTATGTTCATACCGAATTCTTTTCGACTGATTTCATACTTCATTTGTAGGTCTTAACGACAACAACAGTGGAAAGCTCTGGATGCCCGAAATCGAAGCAATCTGAAAAACATTGTATAATTCTAGTTTCGAGGAGCAATGCGTTGTCATTGTAGGCCTCATGTTGGACCAGATGGGTACATATCCCTTGATTAGTGTGAATGTTCTAACGAGCTTTGGGGAATATGTACCTAGGACTATGAAATAAAAGTCGCACGACTCGTGTTAAGACATGCTGCATCCTTCAGAAAATGTTGTACATAAACCGCAAACTTACTTTCAGTTTACAAGAGCTGAGATGCAGTATAATCCACTTCTGCCCCACAGAGGCATCCTCGTTCTAAATCTTAGTTTTTATTATAATACTCCCCAAATATTTATGTGGCATCGATCATTCCTCGAGTACGGTTATAGGTGGGGAATGCCAAAGAATGAGAGACTATATTGATTTACAGCTAAAGCTACCAGAGAGGTGCGAAGGCTGGTGATCCTGACCCCAACTTGATCGACAAGAACAAGTTCTGCTAGATGCTTCCTTCCATCTTTTTGGAAAATGGTAGCTATCTAGACCTTGAATAGCATGGTTTGGAAGATGAAAGATGTTAAAACGGAGCATAGAGAGTCAGCAGAGTGTTTCAGTAAGAGGGTAGTTACAGCACTTGCGACATTCCAAGAAGAAGGGAGCAAAGGGAGCTAAAGTACGTATAGGAAGCCTAACCTTATGACATTAAAGCAATAATGAAGTTTCTAGTTCTTCCTGCAGTAGTTCACTCTTGAAATGGCAATGACCAACAAGCTCATCCACAAAATCCGTGAAGCAGTTAGATCCGTGTGTGTAATCCTGCTAACATTCATCATGAATTGACTGAAAAATGAAATAGGCAAAGGAAAAGGCAATTCAAAACTTCTTCAGATCTGAAGAGACCGAGTACCTTGCCACAACATGAATAAAAAGATCCTGGCTGCAGAGTTTATGTCAGATTGCCAACCTAGAGTTCGTCCACTTCATCCACACACAAAAGCAAAATTTGGCAAGATGTTCTGGTAGATCCGCCTGCAGAATGGAACAATAATCAGGAAATATGTCACTTTGTAATAGTAAACTTTTCTGCTGTCTAGATAAACTGAGATCATCACATATTTAAAATTAGGGTAAATTACATCTGGCCCCCTCGGGTTTGGTGCATTTAACGCTCGCCCCCTGCTTTTCTAAAATCGATTAAAAAACCTTTCCTGTTTGGAAAAATTATACGATTCAGCCCCTCACGCCGGAACCGGTGTATTTCTCCGACGAGAAAGCACGGGAAATGACAAAAATACCCTTATGCTAAAAAACCAAAAAAAATATTTTTCTTCTTCTTCCTCCCTCCTCCCTCCTTCCTCCTTCCTCCTTCCTCCTTCCTCCCTTCTAACGCACACTACCTTCTTCCTTCTCTCCTATCAGACAATTGTAGGAGCAATCCAGAACTTGACAAAATCCACACCGAAGCTAAAATACAAATCCTCACTATATAGCAGTTTTTTTAATATAACAAATCCAATTAATCCCACGAATCTTATTTCAAACCAACTTTTCTCGTTATAACACCATAGTTCAGCAAGGTTAACGAAGATAACAAGAGGTTTTAATTCCTCCTCAAATCTTGACTTCGTTCAAGTGAGGGACTAAAGACTAGAAAATTTCTGTGCAAGTTCGTCCATTTCCACCTTCTCCATATTTACCCAGTATAACTTGGCAGAGCAGGAGATGCTTTTCTCCCCTTTCGTCCAATTTTGCTACCTCGGCACTCAAATGTGGCAATGTAATATGAGAAAAGTGAACCCCACCCCCATAACAATCCGATTTCCCAGAGATCCAGCCCGTTGCGAACCCGTGGCTCAATACTCACTTGATTGCCTTCTTGGAGCCACCGAACCAGGCGTAGACAATCTCGACAGACCCCCAGTCGTGGTGGGCGCGCGTGATCCCAGCCAAGAACCTCGACTTCACAAGCGCATGACAAGGGGGCTTCCATTTCTTCCGCAATTTCTAGGGTTTCTCTTTGGGGGAATTCAATTGGAGGGTAAGAGATGAAAAAGTTTGGGAGTTTTGAGTTGGCATTGATTTTAATAGAACCCAGTAACAGAGGCGAGAAGGAAAAAGGGGAGGAGGGAGGAAGAAGAAGAAAAATATTTTTTTTTGTTTTTTAGCATAAGGGTATTTTTGTCATTTCCGGTGCTTTCTCACCGGAGAAATACACCGGTTCCGGCGTGAGGGGCTGAATCGTATAATTTTTCCAAACAGGAAGGATTCTTTAATCGATTTTAGAAAAGCAGGGGGGCGAGCGTTAAATATACCAAACCCGAGGGGACCAGATGTAATTTACCCTTAAAATTAATATGCAAGCGATGTACTTATACAAATTGTGACATTTCACCAAAAAGATCAAAGGGCGGAACACGAAAATTAATCAAACAATGAAAATAAATTACCGTGTTTCTTTCTGGCATGAGACTTTTGTAACAGGACAATGATTCATTAGGTTACAGAACATGACGTAACCATGCTAGAAACTAGTAACATAGCCAGACAACTTTGTTATAAGTATCTTCACGATTGCCGGGAGATTTTTGAAAACAAAAGTAGAATGTTGGGAAGTTAGTAAACAACATTCTTCTGGCAAGAACCAGAACTTTCAAAACATGACAATTACATGCACCAGTTCATGTATTTATTGCACAGTCACCAAAGTTCTAAGAAACACCTCCATTGCAAGAAATAGAAGTCATGTAACAGAATTTGCAAAGTGAACTCACGCTAGTCCATGATGCAGAATAGCCATCTGTCGATATCAACCAACTTCTATCCAGCATGTTACTTGATGTCCCAAATTCCAACTCGATGTCGTAGCTGTTTTCCTCCTCGTCAATATCCCTTCTTCTTTTCTTTCTACTTTTCTTTCTCTTTCTCTGTTTTCTTTTCTTTGATGCTTCATCATCGGACGGATCAGTTTCTTCGAACAGTCCATTGTCATTAAGCAGTTCATACTCATCAGACTTTTTGAAACTTAACCGATTCATTGACAATATAGACTCCCAGGATTGAGGAGAACGGTGACCCTCTGCTAAGGCACAGTGAAGCGCCCAAGATTGTAGGCCCAGTAACTTCGTGGCTTTTTCAAGTTTGGACCTGGCACACTCATTCAACAAAGGGACCAAGCTATTGGCATTACACGAGACAGTGCTTATCCGAGACAGGGACTCCTTAATTTTATCTCTTTCGTCCTCGAACTCTTCATCATGCATCAGCCTCAAGAGCTTCCGCCCCTGATTGATCACAGCATTGATGAGAAGTAATTCATCAATTGTGGCATAGGATTTGCTAATTAAAAGCTCAAGCCAGTACATTGTTCCGCCTCCATCATCTGGTTCTTTCCTCGGCTTGACATACATTCCAAGCAACTGTAGAAATGTGCAGAATTCCTGCTCCTCGAGGGTGATAAGAAGGTGGTGACACAGCGAAGAGAAAGACTCTTCAGTTAGAAACTCGCAAATCACTGCCCACACGTCTTTTGCATCGTCCTTATACATCAAGCCCAAAAAGAACTCCTCGAAGAATTTGGTATCAACTGAAATAACATCCCCATCCTTGAGTGACTCTGCAAACTCACTGGATGACCAAAACTCAGGCACATTGTCAATGAAATTCTCAACAGTCCGCTGGACATCCAAATCAAGCAGATAGTAAGGCTTCGTGGCAACTATTACAGGAGATTGCCCGTGTTTCCCCTTCCAATCCAGCTCCTCCCAACAAATATCACGGTTCAAAAAAGCAAACTGAGACAAGGCTTTAGCCCCTCTCTTATGCTCCATCCCTCCACCAATAGCAAAGTGAGAAAACCAATCCAAAATCCGCTTCGGGTGTCCTAAACATGTAAAATACATCAGCAACCACATTCACAAAATTCAACTTTCCAATTCAAATTAGCATAAGCTCCCTCACCGTCAAAGAACTTCTCAAACACGCTACTCCTCTTTGCTAGGATCCTTCCCGCCATCTGACGCCTCCTCTCGAAGATCATCCGAAGCAACCGAGCAGCTAACCCCTGATTGGTCGGCCGGCTTCGCAACAGCTTCAAGAACACCTCCACCTGGTGGCGGGGGGACACGGAACCGATCCCCGATATAGCGGAGGAAAGCCACATACGAGCTTCGGACCGTCCCCCGGACATCATCAGCGACCACAAAGCCGATTCCAATTTGCCCAAATGATCCATCCACATTTTCCCCAATTCGCTATCTCCGCCCGTGTCCCGTTCCCATTCGGGCTCCGACAGGAACAACTGAACCATCTCTTCCTCCCTCTCTCTTCACCCTAACTAAACCCTAAACCAGCTCGAAAGTGGTAAAGATTGAATCTTGCCGTCCACTTACCCTAAATTTCCGCAAAGAAAGGCACCAAGAAAGGTGGAAGAGCTTCAAGATGCTCCCTTTCCGAGGCGAACCAGCCCTAAAGGAAGAAAAATCAAATCTTTTTAAGAATTCCGGCAATCGATTGTGCTAATTTTGGGAGGACGTTGAAGGGCGAGGATCAATATGAGCCATTTCGGTCTGTAATTAAAATAGGCCTAATCGTGGTTTGGGCCACCACTCCAAATTACGAAAAACAGCTTCTTTACACATTCTTGGGCACAATTATATACTCTCCGGTAGTAACTAATCGATTAATAAAAAAAAATTGTTATAATTTAATTATATCTCAAGTTTAAAATCCAGAAAGTGTTGATAAAGCATTAAAGTGTTGATGCCTTTTAAATTCTACGATGATAAAATTTGTTAAAAACACAGACTGAACTCCTAATCTTAAAGCGCTATTTTTTTCAATTGAAATTTGGATTTGGCTGTCACCAAATGAGCCGACCACTTGACTTAGATATAAGTTATAACTGTCACCGCTTGAACCCAACAGCAGACAGTCCACTGCCCCCTCTCACTCCCATTTGTTCCCGCTTGAACCCATACTCCTAAAAAATAGAAGCCCCTGTGCTTCCATCGGCTCCAATTTCTTTCCCGAGCACCCACTCTCTCGGCCAAGGAGCAAGGGGCGATTTCCAGTTGTCCACGGTCCCGACACTTCCTGCTCTCAGTCTTCCACAGTCCCGACATCGCTCGCTCTCACTCTCTCGGCCTTAGGTATTTGGTTTATTAATTTTTCAATCAATCAAAAATTGGGGATTTTGAGGGTTTAGGGATAAACTAAATTTGTTGTATCTTTTGATTCTTTGTTGTTTCAGAATGGGAAACGATTGTGCCCGTTGATCTACATTTAGTTATCCCGTATCAATTAATCCTACCCCCTATTTAATTATCCTTGTAGTCCTTGTTTTGTCCGATTTGATTATGTCCGATTAATTAATTATTCCTACCCCGTATTTAATTATCCTTGTTTTGTCCGATTTGTTTAAGAACTTTGTCATTTGAATTTCTTCTTAATTTGTCATTCTATTGCTGCTCGTCCGTGGCTATTCCATTAGCATGTTTGTTTTAAAGTGTGGGCGTTCTCTGTAATGTTAATATTTGTTTGGCTAAATGCACGGTTTTCTGGTTTGGATCCGTTTTGGACCAGACCAAATACTCCAGTTGCGGTCCAAACCGGATCCGAACCCAGCCCAGTCCAGTTTCGGAAACTTTATGGAACCCAGTTCCAGTTTTCCGGTCCGGTCTGTTTGCGAGTCCCGATCTCGATTTAGGGTTAGTCTCTAGCTCATAGGCAAGATGAAATCCACCATTATGAAGGATTTGTTTGGTTAGTGGTAGACCGTACATGATGAATTCTTGAGGGAGAAGGGGATTTGATTACGGAACCTTGCAACAGTTCGTGTGGTCACCATTAGTCGCTTCGGTTTTTAGAACTGAGAATGCATGGTTGAAATTTGTCTGTGGTCTAGGACATACGTAATGCGACTGTTTCTAGAGGCTTTGGAGGTTGTTAATAGATTCTACTTGTTTGTAACGTTGGCTAACCAAGCTCCTATTGGTTGTGTAAAGTTAGCTCCTGTTGTTTGGTTCTTACAGGCTTCTTCAGTTAATTTGTATGTTTGTTTGTTCGTAGTACGAATATTGGGTTGAATTGGTTACGGTTTTGGGGATTTTATTGTTTGTATGTGAATTGCTCTCTGTGAATCTGTTTGTAATGAATGGTCTTCATGATGATGAATTCATCTGTCAATCACCTTTTTGTAATGAATGCCCTCTGTGAATTCGTAGATGAAGACTTCATATGTCATCTGTGTAAACTGTAATGAATGGTATTTTGTTATCTGTGTTGTTTAATTCGGACGGTTTTCCGATTTGTACGGAGCAAACAGTCCGATCCGGTGTGGTGAAAACTGAAAGAAAAAAAGGGTCCCGGCTTTTTCCGGTCCGCTGCATTTGCTCAGCCCTAACCCTTACCCAACTC
>SOPF01027944.1:0-60742 GCA_012979155.1 Hypericum perforatum
TTTTATGGTGTCTGAAAATTGATGAGAGTGTAGGAAGTAGGGGGGAAGCGGAGACCTTTGTCGGAGATAACGGGAGTTTGCCAGCGTTGTAGAGAGCAGATTGATTGGAAACGCCGTTACGGCAAGTACAAGGCCCTTTCCGAGCCCGCCAAATGGTACACCCTTCTCTTTTTGTTTAATGTGGTTAGAGATCCTGATTGGGGTGGAAAGATTGGAACTTTGTTTCGCGAGTCGTGTTTTTAGGAGTTTAGCTGAACTGGGTTTGGTTTGTTTTTGGGTGTTGTGTTGACACAGTCAGGGGTGCTCCAAGCGCGCAGTTCGCCAGGCTTACCATAATCTTTGCCCTGGTGAGACTAGCACGAATTTATGTTTGGTGCTCTAATTTGACGAGTGCGTGACCTATGTTTGATGGTTATTAGTTGGTTTTAACTTGGATGTCGTAGGATGTGCAAAGGAGCAAAATGTGTGTGCCAAGTGTCGTTGCCGGGTTGGGAATATCGTTGGAAGGTATGCTTCAGTGCCTTTTGGTGCTTGCAGGTTGTTTATATCATTCGTCTTGTTTGTTGAATTCTTCTTTCCCACCCTGACAATTTTTCAGGGACATTGCTGAAGTTGAGGCGGAGCAAAAGCTGCTTGAGGATGTAAGTGCTTACAACAGAATGTCAATGCAGACAGATTCTCATTTTCGTTTTTTAAGATTCTGCTTGTTTTGATTAGGGAAATGGTTAACTTTTGATGATTTTGAATTGCAGGCCATTAAGAACGCCCGAGAGAGAGATCGGAGAAGTCTCCTCCGTGCAGTAAGCTACCTATGGCTTAGACTGCTTTACTTGGACTGAAATCCAGCCATTTTTTTATTTTCAATGGGAACGGAACACTCTTTGATTTATATTTTTGCATTCTGGCTTAAGAAGTTCTTAATCAACAACGACTAGTTTTTTTTCCAAGTGGAAGGGTTCATATGATCGATTGTGCAAAAAAGAAGTTCTATCTTTTTCTCTTCAGCTGACGCTCTTAAGAACCACAATGAGGCTTTAGAATATTTGGCCATCAGCAGCACATGCATTTATAGGTGCTTATACAAGTACTTGCCACTTGTAGCATGAGATATGTTAAAAAGAACTGAATCTCTCATCGTCTGAAAGCATTTATGAACATGAAGTGAGGTAGTGCCTCCACCTTTAGGAATTATATTAGATAGCTGAGGTATGAAAAACATCTTTCATTCAAGTACGTGTTATTATACTTTTTCGTGCATTAGGAGAAGTTAATATTTAGTTTGGTACGAAATATCACAAAATCCATTAAAAATTGTGGAATTATATTGCTAAGAAAAATATATTAGTCAACACATCTGTCCAACCCCCAGTCAATTGTTCTATTGCTGCTTTTTTTTTTCTGCCACCAGTTTGACGCTGTCATCCATCCAGTTGAACCTATCAAGGATGATTCATTCATGAATGTACTTAGCTCCGTGTGTTATTCAAAAGCCTCACAAACCCCCGTGTTGTGAAAAATATCAAGGGTTTCATCGTGGATGTCCATAGCTTGGGGATTAAGATGTGCTAAACCCAATTACCATCAAATCCTATCAGTGCCTCACTATGTTTCCTGTTTGAATTTTGCGGAACCCTCATGTCACCTATTTGATGTCCTCATGTTCTTCTCGTACTTTATTGTGGCATTTTGTTCTTCTCTTCATTAAGATTGACAGTTGACTCTTACTTGTTGCATCAGATGAATAAAGCTAAATCCCAAACCTCCGAAAAACAACAAGGCACTGAAGGGAGCAAGGTTGGCGACCTATTTCCTCATTCATCACTTGATGAATATGCCACGAAAGTCAGAGTTCCGAGTGGAGGTGCTAGTGATCTTGTCAAGCATGATACGGAAGAGGATCAAGAAGAAGCTGATGACGAAAGCAATGACAACAGTGATAATGAAGATGAAATTGACAGTGAAATTGATGGAGGCGAGGAAGATGGTGCTGATAATGAGGATTGTGATAACTCCGAGAATGTAGAACTTGAAGCTGAGAATGAAACTGATCACAATATGTGAACATGAGGAAGAAGAAAGAATTCACGGGTAATCTATAGTATTTATTTGCACCATAGTATCGACGCAATAGTCTGTCCGTGTCAATATGAGAGACATGATTGCTCATAGCGAAATTGTCGTTCACTAGTTCTTTTTGTCCCAAACGGGCTCTCTCTTGTTTTTTAGATTACTGGTAACAAACTAACAATGACTACCTGCTATCGGGACGTTTTTAAATGTTGTACTCAATTGATCGATGACTTTCTGGTATCCACTAGAAATACAATGCTTGCACTTGCAACGTTCTTGGCTGATTTTTGATTTGAAAGTCTGTTTTGGTACATGTAGGTATCATCCTTGGAAGACTGTTAGACGTATATTTTGGTTTATCCTGCATATTTTAGAAGACTTTTCTTGGTCTAATACTACACGTTGCAAATTCCCATATAAATAATTACAGATTACATAATTAACTATGACTCTTGTTCACATAAATTCTACAAAAATTCTAAACCATATCAATTGGATTATTGAATACAAAAAAATTTATAAAGTTATCAACAACTAAAAAAAATTCTTTCGAATTGAATGATGCAAAGTGGAACAAATAATTTGTAAACATTTTTAAAATAATACATGGCTCAATCGCGTTGTGCCAGGCAAGCGAGCCAACCGCGTGTTAGCAGGGCGCTAACACCCTCCCTCGTGATTGGTCCACGTGGACCAGGGAGGATGTCACGCCCCCCACTGTGGCCAGATCAGCCGCTGGCACACAGGAAGTTAACTGCATGTCAAGGTCAGTTAACAAAAGCCTCTCTTCTGCAACAGGTAGATAATCTTACCCGACTTAACCTGGTAAGTGCTGGTTTAAAAGGAATCGGTGCCGTGTTTTTCTCAAGAGTAATCGTGATAGTTTTTGGGCAAAAGGGAATTGTGATAGTGGAATATTGGGAAATGGTTACCACTCATTTGCTAATTTGCTACATATATTATCTGCTTGCTATTATTAGGACCAATTATTCCATCATCGGCTGAGACTTTGACTTGATCATGCAAAAACGAAGAAGATAAAAACAGACTTGACCATGCAAAAAAAAAAAAAAAAAACACACACACACACACACATTGACTTGCCAGTCAACTTCACTCTTCTTTCTCCTTGGAAAAATATTAATAATCACCCTTCTCAGCCATCATAGTTACTTCGGCCTTGCACCATGGACAGTAAATTACTGGCACTCGTACTTGTCTCCCTTCTCCTAAGCCAATTCACTAGTTCTATGGTGGGTATCTATGCACCCGTAGAGAACATAGCCGTCGATTGTGGCTACATCGCCGGAGACGAGTATGCTGACACCACGGTTGGTGAGCGCCTTTGGCTGGCTGATAATCACATCTACGAGGAGAATGTCTTTTTACTGGAGCCATCGAATACCGACAAGTCCACGCCTTCCACAGCCTCCCAGCCACCACCCGAAGGGGATGATGATTCCCGTGCGCTTTACCTCACAGCCAGGGTCTCCCATTCCCAGTTCACCTACTCCTTCCTCAGGGTCTCCCCTGGCCAAAAGTTCATCCGCCTCTACTTCTACCCTACAGACACATACCCAGGCTTTGAAGCCTACCCTGCGTTGTTCTCTGTTAGCACAGGCAATTTCACCCTCCTCAGCAACTTCACTGGCTCCCCCTGGAACACCAGCATCGAATCCCATGTCTTCTTCAGGGAATTCCTTGTCAACGTTAGAGACGACAAGAAGAACCTGAGCATAACGTTCACCCCGAGCTTGGCCGTCCCTGGGGCGTACGCTTTCGTCAATGGAATCGAACTAGTCTCCATGCCAACCAGCCTGTACTACCCGGAGGAGCCGCTATTCCTGGTGAACTCCGAGGTAGGGTCCCCGTACCAGGTTACAAACGGCACTGCATTGGAGCTCATGCACCGGATAAATGTTGGCGGTGCAGCCGTCCTGCCTGACGATGACACTGGAATGTACCGGAACTGGGAGTCCGAGCAGGATTACGAGGATAACACCCTTTTCACTGGATACTCTCTTGGGGACGAAAGTAATGAGATCACCCTCAACTTCACGAGCAACGCGAAGAGCTACACCGCCCCAGAGTGGGTGTACAAGACGGCGCAGCTTATGGGCCCGAACAAGACAAACAACGAGCGGAACAACCTGACGTGGCAGTTCCCGGTGGACGCCGGGTTTACGTATCTTGTTAGGCTCCACTTCTGCCAGCTGGTGGCCCAGTACGCCCATCCTTCTGACATGGTTTTCTCCATCTATGTAGGTACGTTCCTAGCCGTGAAAACAGCCGATCTGGCGTTTTGGAGCGGAGGGAGGGTTGGGATCCCGTTGTATAGGGATTACGCGGTCGCACTTGGGAACCTGGAAGCAGCACCAGATACTGCCAAAGTAAACCTCTCTATTCAGCTCCATCCGGCTGTTAAGTTCACGAGATACTCCACTGCTATGCTTAATGGAGTCGAGATTTTCAAGGCCAGCAACTACGACGGTGATCTATCTGGGATCCACTTCTACTCGCCACGATCCATTCCCAATTCCTCAATTAATAGTACTGGGTCCGGACACAACTCTGTTCACCCTTTCCCAGTCACCATGTATGTTATTATTGGGGGGGTAGGATCAGGCCTAGTAGTTCTCTGTCTTCTGATGGTAGTATATATATTCCGATTCCGGAAATTTAAGTCCCCAACCAACTCCAAGCGGAATTCCCCACCTTCTTCTGGTGCCTGTCGTTGCTTTCCACTTTCTGAGATCAAGGCCGCCACCAACAACTTCGACCAGGAGTTCATTGTTGGTCATGGCGGGTTTGGAAACGTCTATAGAGGGTTCATTGACAATGGTGCTTCCATTGTGGCAATCAAGCGTCTGAAACAAGGATCAGATCAGGGAGCCAACGAGTTCAGGATGGAGATTGAGATGCTTTCTCAGCTTCGATACCTCCACCTGGTGTCTCTCATTGGTTACTGTGACACCAACAATGAGATGATCCTGGTCTATGATTACATGTCCCGTGGGACCCTCCGTGATCACCTCTACAACACTGTTAATCCTCCCATTCCGTGGGAGAGGAGGCTGCGAATCTGCATTGGGACTGCTCGCGGGTTGCATTACTTGCACTCTGGTGTAAAACACATGATCATACACCGAGATATTAAGACAACAAACATCTTGTTGGACGATAAATGGGTGGCCAAGGTTTCTGACTTCGGGCTGTCCAAAGTCGGCCCTAGTAGCTCCTCAATAACGCATGTTAGCACCATGATTAAGGGGAGCTTTGGGTACTTGGACCCTGAATACTACCACTTGCAGCACCTGACGCAGAAATCTGATGTTTATTCATTCGGGGTGGTGCTCTGTGAGGTACTGAGTGCACGGCCCGCAATCATCCGGTCTGACGTTGACAACCCTGTTAGCCTGGCAATGTGGTTCCGATCCAGCTACCAGAGTGGGAGCCTGCACGAGATAATTGACCCATTCTTGATCGGGAAGATCGAACCAGAGTGCCTGAGGAAATACACGGAATTAGCTTTCCAATGCATCGCCGAGAGTGGAGTGAATAGGCCACTGATGAGTGATGTGGTGTGGGGTTTGGAGTTGGCGTTGCAATTGCAGGACGCAGCTGCCAAGGAACAAGTCGTTGAGATGGAGCCGAGAAGTAGCGATGAGGAGGAAGAGAGCGAATCCGAAGAGGAATTGGCAGTGTGTGAAGATGAAGCTGAAGACGAAAGGGCGTCCTCTGTATCGATGGAAAGTGTTTCATAGAAATGCACTTGGACCATGTTTGTTGCCTGTAACATCACACAGGTTTTATACTCGAATGTTCGAACAATGTATAAAATTTGTGATAGTTCATTACTTCAATAATAATCGCATCAGCATTCAGCTGCACAGTACAGTGTCCTCCGATCAAACGTTTCTTTTCCTGTGAACGAATCGAACAGAAATACCAGCATTATCCCGGAGTTAACTTCGGATCAAAATTTTCTATTGACCTCGAGAATCAATATTCATCAATTAGTTCTTAAACTTGTCCGGAGCCTGTTTGTGCTGTTCTAATTTGAAAGTGTCTTTTTGTTTCATGTTAACTCGAGCTATAATTCTTTTTTAAGAAAAAAAGAAACCTTTATACTTGTATTAGATTACCAAGTACAAAAGTCTGTATACTTCCATAAGAATAAGATGGGACGACACCCAATCACACTCGAAAACAAAATTGGTTCTCTACACTGCTTACCAATCTAATCAGCGATCTGATTATGTAATTGAGTTATATATCATAACAATATAATTTTATACTTCTAAAAAAAAGCAATATAATCTTAGGAAATTCTATCACTGAAAAAACCAAGTTAAATGACATGGCATTTAATTAAAAAGGCGTAAAATTATAGAACCACGTGATATTAAGTAAACTGAGTAAATAGTTCAAAAAAAGGATGGTTCCTCGGGTCCTTGATTGTGATGGGTATGAGTCTTCGTCATTGTCTTTTAATTATTTTATTTTGAGCGACGAATAGTCAATTTAGACGGTTAATTAAAAATTCCCAAATTTGCCATTCTCTTTTTTTTATTATTATTCTAAAAGAGGTAAAGCGAAACTTAAAATTAAGGAATCAAGTTACAATATAGAATTAGACAATACAAATATAAAAAAAACACCACATAGCATTAAGGACTTGATACACTTTGTTTCTAGATTATTGAAAACAATAGTCACCTAACATTAAGGATCTATGACTCTGACCATGCAAAAAAAAAAAAAAAAGCAATGTTGACTCGCCAGTCAACTTCAGGGGTCCTTCTCCTTTAAAAAAAAACCAATAATCATCCTCTTACCAGTTTATTGCCATTGTAGCTATTTCGGCCTTGCACCCACCATGTATAGTAAATTACTGGTACTTGTTTCCTTCCTCCTCAGCCAATTCACTACTTCTATGTCGGGTTTCTATGACCCCGTAGAGAACATAGCCATCGACTGTGGCTACATCACCGGCGGGGTGGTTGCTCAGGTTGTTGGTGATCGCCTCTGGCTAGCTGATGATGACACCAACTCTGAGAATTTCACTCTCATAGAGCCATCCACAACAACCAACCAACAATTGTCTACAGCTTCCACGGCCACCCAGCCGCCCCGAGACGGATACCATGTCCCTTACCTCACAGCCAGGGTCTCATATTCGCAGTTCCACTACTACTTCCCCCGGGTCTCTCCGGGACAGAAGTTCATCCGCCTCCACTTCTACCCCACGAACACCTACGCTGGCTTCGAACCTTCCCCTGCACTTTTCTCTGTCAAAATAGGCGGATTCACCCTCCTCAACAACTTCACTGGCTCCCCCTGGAACGAATCCGAAACCGTTGTCTTCGTCAGGGAATTCATAGTCAACGTTGGAGAAGAGAAGAACCTGAGTGTAACGTTCACACCGAGCTCGGCTGTCAATGGCTCCTATGCTTTCGTCAATGGAATCGAACTGGTCTCCATGCCGACCAACCTATACTACCCGGAGGAGGCGCTAGACATGGTAGACAACCCGGGATCCTTATACACCATAGGAAACGACACCGCATTGGAGCTCATGTACCGGATAAACGTAGGCGGGGTACAAGTCCCGCCTGAGGATGACACCGGAATGTTCCGGAACTGGGACTCCGACCAGGCTTACGCTGACAACCCCCTTTTCCATGGAGCCACTGTCGCGGACACCAAAAACACGGTCGCCCTCAACTTCACGAGAAACGCCCAGAACTACACCGCCCCAGAGAAGGTGTACAGGACAGCGCAGATGATGGGATCAAACAGTACCAACAACGTGCTAAACAACCTGACGTGGCGGTTCCCGGTGGACTCTGGGTTCGCTTACCTCATTAGGCTCCACTTCTGCCAGCTTGTGGCCCAGTACGCCGAAACCAACCATCAGGTTTTCTCCATTTACGCGGCTACTTTCCTAGCTAAGAAAGCAGCGGATGTGGCGCGTTGGAGCGGAGGAGGGGTTGGGATCCCATTGTATAGGGATTACCTGGTGGTGTTTGGGAACCTGGAAGGAGCACAAGAAACCACCAAAGTAAACCTCTCTGTTCAGCTTCATCCGGAAATTGACTACTCGATATACGTCGATGCTATGCTTAATGGAGCCGAGATTTTCAAGGCCAGCAACAGCGACGGTGACATAGCTGGGACTGGGATTCATTCCAATCCCAACTTCCCTATTAACACTCCTCTGTCAGTCCCCAACTCTGGTCACCCTCTCCCAATCTCCAAGTATGCTATTATTGGGAGTGTAGGATCTGGCCTAATAGTTCTCTGTCTTCTGATGGTAGCATATACAATCCGATTCCGGAAGTTGAAGAGGAGGAATATGATAAAGGCCGCAATGTACTCTGAGCAAAATTCCATACCTTCTTTAGGAGCCTGCCGGTGCTTTTCGCTATCCGAGATCAAGGTTGCGACTAACAACTTTGATCAGGAGTCCATTATTGGTCATGGCGGGTTTGGAAATGTTTATAAAGGGCTCATCGACAACGGTGTCACTTCCGTCGCAATCAAGCGTCTGAAACAAGGATCAGATCAGGGAGCCAATGAGTTCAGGATGGAGATTGAGATGCTTTCTCAGCTTCGATACCTTCACCTGGTGTCGCTCATTGGTTACTGCGACACCAACAATGAGATGATCCTAGTCTATGATTACATGTCCCGTGGGACCCTTCGTGATCACCTCTACAACACTGTTAATCCACCCATTCCGTGGGAGAGGAGGCTGCGAATCTGCATTGGGACTGCTCGCGGGTTGCATTATTTGCACTCTGGTGTAAAACGCATGATCATACACCGAGATATTAAGACAACAAACATCTTGTTGGACGAGAAATGGGTGGCCAAGGTTTCCGATTTCGGGCTGTCCAAAGTTGGCCCTAGTAGCTCCTCAATAACGCATGTTAGCACCATGATTAAGGGGAGCTTTGGGTACTTGGACCCTGAATACTACCACTTGCAGCACCTGACGCAGAAATCTGATGTGTATTCATTCGGGGTGGTACTCTGTGAGGTATTGAGTGCAAGGCCTGCGATCATCCGGTCAGACGTCAACAACCCTGTTGGTCTGGCAATGTGGTTCCGATCCAGCTACCAGAGGGGAAGCCTGGACGAGATAATTGACCCGTACTTGGTCGGAAAGATTGAACCGGAGTGCCTGAAGAAGTACGCAGAATTAGCTTTCCAATGCATTGCAGAGAGTGGAGTGAATAGGCCACTGATGGGTGATGTGGTGTGGGGTTTGGAGTTGGCGTTGAAATTGCAGGACGCAGCTGCCAATGAATCAGTAGTTGGGATGGATGCAAGAAGCGGATGCAGTAGCGAAGAGGACGAAGAGAGCGAAGCCGAAGAGGAATCGACAGAGATTGTCGCTGAAGCTAAAGCTGAAGTGCAATTGACAGAGTGTAGCTAAAGACGAAGTGGAAGTGACATTCTCATAATCAGCATTTCGTAGGTAAGCAATTGGGCCATAAGCCTAATTTAATTTCACGTCAAAAGATTGTTTGTGAATTGAGCATTATCAACAAAGAGACGTTTGCACTATCATGAGCATTTCGTTCTAAGGTATTTCAATTCATACCATATACGTCTCAATTAAGATTTCCCACTTCCATACATAATATGTAATCTCTATTTTCTTTTCCTAGGAAATAACACCTTCTAAACTTACACCAAAAAAAAATACAAGTTTTTTTTCAATAAGTGGATTAATAATCATTGTCGTTAAAACAAATTGCTTGACTAAAAATGATATTGGAATTTTCGTTGCCCCATTTGGTGGGGAATTCCCTTTTCTTGAAATTATTGCACTTTGGAAGTTCAGGAATCAGACGTATCTGATAAGTCAAATATACCAAAATTAATATTCACGTTGGAATTGTATTAGAATTTTTAAGAAAAAATTTAGAGGTGTAGCGATCAATATCAATATCATGGTAGAATGTGAAGCAATTGGATTGTAGCACTTTTGTTCTTGACCTTAGCAATTGAGTCTGTGGTGCTCAAATGGTTGAAGATTTCATTCATTTCGATAAACGTGTATAAAATTGAGTTCATGGCGTCAAAACAGCGATTTCTTAAATATATGATATTCAAATTTGACCTATTACTTTATTTATGGATAATCTTTCTAAATGTGTTTTGACTACTTAGGTTTGGAAATGTGCATGAGACTCTTAAGTAATTTTAATGAAAAAGAAAGTAAATCAGAGTTTTGAATCACTGAATCCTAATTTTTTTTGTAATGCTATAAAATATTAATGATTTTTTTAATATATGATATTCAAAGTCGATTGTTAAGAAATTTATGTATAGGTAGTTGTTCCAATTATTCCTTGACAACCTAGGCTCGAAAATCTGTCTGAGGCTCTAAGTAATATTAAAAGTAAAAAATAATTCAATTGATAAATTTTAGACTACATACTCCTGTTGTGATTTTCACAATACCAAAATACCAATGTGAAATTTTTCGCTAAACAGAATGTGCTATCAGACTTTACTAAAAATAAAGTTAAAATTTGTTCGAGAAAACACAAGATCAGATTCAATTCCATTATTTTTCTTTAAGAAAAAGGAGCCAATTCCTCTAAGAAAAAAATTAGAAAAAGGAAACGGGAAATTGGAACCAGACTGATCTCCGACAATTCGACGGTCGTCTACAGGACCAGCTAAGCAACACTCTCCAAACGACAAGTCAGCTAGTCTAAGAGTTTGCATCCATAAACAGACGACGGACTTGAGCAAAAACCCAACGTCGGCATCACCATCAACCCAGCGGTGAGTAAACTACTACTGGGCTTTCAGTTAAAGAAAAGAGACTTTACTATTTTATGGTGTCTGAAAATTGATGAGAGTGTAGGAAGTAGGGGGGAAGCGGAGACCTTTGTCGGAGATAACGGGAGTTTGCCAGCGCTGTAGAGAGCAGATTGATTGGAAACGCCGTTACGGCAAGTACAAGCCCCTTTCCGAGCCTGCCAAATGGTACACCCTTCTCTTTTTGTTTAATGTGGTTGGGGAGCCTGATTGGGTTGGAAAGATTGGAACTTTGGTTCGTGGGTTGTGTTTTTAGGAGTGTAGCTGAACTGGGTTTGGTTTGTTTTTGGGTGTTTGTGTTGACACAGTCAGGGGTGCTCCAAGCGCGCAGTTCGCCAGGCTTACCATAATCTTTGCCCTGGTGAGAGTAGCACGAATTTATGTTTGGTGCGCTTAGTTTACGAGTATGTGACCGATGTTTGATGGTTATTAGTTGGTTTTAACTTTGGATGTCGTAGGATGTGCAAAGGAGCAGAATGTGTGTGCCAAGTGTCGTTGCCGGGTTGGGAATATCGTTGGAAGGTATGCTTCAGTGCAATACTTTTGGTGCTTGCAGGTTGTTTATATCATTCGTCTTGTTTGTTGAATTCTTCTTTCCCACCCTGACAATTTTTCAGGGACATTGCTGAAGTTGAGGCGGAGCAAAAGCTGCTTGAGGATGTAAGTGCTTACAACAGAATGTCAATGCAGACAGATTCTCATTTTCGTTTTTTTAAGATTCTGCTTGTTTTGATTAGGGTAATGATTGACTTTTGATGATTTTGAATTGCAGGCCATTAAGAATGCCCGAGAGAGAGAGATCGGAGAAGTCTCCTCTGCACAGTAAGCTACCATATGGCTTAGACTGCTTTTATAATTTTGCATTCTGGCTTAAGAAGTTCTTAATCAACAACAACTAGTTTTTTTATAAGTGGAAGGGTTCATATGATCGATTGTGCAAAAAGAAGTTCTATTTTTTTCTCTTCAACTGACGCTCTTAAGAACTATAATGAGGCTTTAGAATATTTGGCCATCAGCAGCACATGCATTTATAGGTGCTTATTCAAGTACTTGCCACTTGGTAGCATGAGATATGTTAAAAAGAACTGAATCTCTCTGCATCTAAAAGCATTAATGAACATAAGTGAGGTAGTGCCTCCACCTTTTGGAATTATATTAGATAGATGACTGATAGACTTATGAAACATCTTTCATTCAAGTACTTGTTATTATACTTTTTCGTGCATTAGGAGAAGTTAATATTTAGCTTGGTACGAAATATCACAAATCCGTTAAAAATTGTGGAATTATATTGCTAAGAAAAATATATTAGTCAACACATCTGTCCAACCCCCAGTCAATTGTTCTATTGCTGTTTTTTTTTCTGCCACCAGTTCGACGCTGTCTTCTGTCCAATTGAACCTATCAAGGATGATTCATGACTGTACTTAGCTCCGTGTGTTATTCAAAAGCCTCCCAAACCCCCGCGTTGAGAAAAAGATCAAGGGTTTCATTGTGGATGTCCATAGCTCGGGGATTAAGATGTGCTAAACCCAATTACCATCAAATCCTATCAGTGCCTCACAATGATTCCTGTTTGAGTTTTGCGGAACCCTCATGTCACCTATTTGATGTCCTCATGTTCTTCTCGTACTTTATTGTGGCATTTTGTTCTTCTCTTCATTAAGATTGACAGTTGACTCTTACTTGTTGCATCAGATGAATAAAGCTAGATCCCAAACCTCCGAAAAACTACAAGGCACTGAAGGGAGCAAGGTTGGCGACCTATTTCCTCATTCATCACTTGATGAATATGCCAAGAGTTCCGAGTGGAGGTGCTAGTGATCATGTCAAGCATGATACGGGAGAGGTTCAAGAAGAACTGATGATGAAAGCAATGACAACAGTGATAATGAAGATGAAATTGACAGTGAAATTGATGGAGGCAGGGAAGATGGTGCTAATAATGAGGATTGTGATAACTCCGAGAATGAAGAACTTGAAGCTGAGAATGAAACTGATCACAATATGTGAACATGAGGAAGAAGAAGGAATTCATGGATAATCTATAGTATTTATTTGCACCATAGTATCGACGCAAGTCTGTCCATGTCAACATGAGAGACATGATTGCTCATAGCAAAAATTGTCGATCTTTTTGTCCCAAACTGGCTCTGGCTTGTTTTTTAGATTATTGGTAACAATGACTACTTGCTCTTGAGAGACGTTTTCAAATGTTTTACTCGACTGATCTATGACTTTCTGGTATCCACTCGAAATACAATGCTTGCACTAGCACCGTTCTTACCTGATTTTTTTATTTGAAAGTCTGGTTTGGTACATGTAGGTATCATCCTTGGAAGTCTGTTAAACGTATATTTTGGTTTATCCTGCATATTTTAGAAGACTTTTCTCGGTCTAATACTACACGTTGCAGATTCCCTGTGGCGACTTTTCTTGGTCTAGTACACATTTGTGACATGGACTTGACTTGCCAGTCAACTTCACTCTTCTTCTTCTCCTAGTAAAAATATTAATAATCATCCTTCTCAGCCATCCTAGTTATTTCGGCCTTGCACCATGGACAACAGTAAACTACTGGCACTCGTACTTGTTTCCCTTCTCGTAAGCCAATTCACTAATAGTATAGTGGGTATCTATGCGCCCGTAGAGAACATAGCCGTTGACTGCGGCTACATCGTCGGAGACCAGTATTTTAACCCCATGGTTGGTGAGCGCCATTGGCTGGCTGATAATCACATCAACGAGGAGAATGTCACTTTACTGGAGCCATCGGATACCGACAAGTCCACGCCTTCCATAGCCTCCCATCCACCACCCGGAGGGGATTCCAGTTTTCCTTACCTCACAGCCAGGGTCTCCCATTCCCAGTTCACCTACTCCTTCCTCGGGGTCTCCCCTGGCCAAAAGTTCATCCGCCTCCACTTCTACCCTACAGACACCTACCCAGGCTTTGAAGCCTCCCCCGCGTTGTTCTCTGTTAGCACAGGCAATTTCACCCTCCTCAGCAACTTCACTGGCTCCCCCTGGAACACCGGCATCGAATCCGACGTCTTCTTCAGGGAATTCCTTGTCAACGTCAGAGACGACAAGAAGAACCTGAGCGTAACGTTCACCCCGAGCTTGGCCGTCCCTGGGGCTTACGCTTTCGTCAATGGAATCGAACTAGTCTCCATGCCAACCAGCCTGTACTACCCGGAGCAGCCGCTATTCCTGGTGAACACCGAGGTAGGATCCCTGTACCAGGTTACAAACGGCACTGCATTGGAGCTCATGCACCGGATAAATGTTGGCGGTGCAGCCGTCCTGCCAGACGATGACACTGGAATCTACCGGAACTGGGATCCCGACGATGCTTACGCGGATGATACCCTTTTCGAAGGATACTCTATTCAAAAAAATGAGATCACCCACAACTTCACGAGCAATGCAAAGAGCTACACCGCCCCAGAGTGGGTGTACAGGACAGCGCTGATTATGGGCCCAAACCCAACAGATAACGAGCGGAACAACCTGACGTGGTGGTTCCCGGTGGACGCTGGGTTCACGTATCTTGTTAGGCTCCACTTCTGCCAGCTGGTGCCCCAGTACGCCGATCCTACCGACATGGTTTTCTCCATCTATGTAGGTGCGTCCCTAGTTGATAAAACATTTGACGTGGCACGTTTGAGCGGAGGGGTCGGGGTCCCAATGTACAGGGATTACGCGGTTGCGTTTTGGAAACTGGAAGGAGCACAAGAGACTGCCAAAGTAAACTTCTCTATTCAGATCCATCCGGCTATTGGGTTCACGAGATACGCCACTGCTTTGCTTAATGGAGTCGAGATTTTCAAGGCCAGCAACTACGACGGTGATCTATCTGGGATCCACTTCTACTCGCCACGATCCATTCCAAATTCCTCAACTAATATTACTGGGTCCGGCCACAACTCTGTCCCCGTCACCATGTATGTTATTATTGGGGGTGTAGGATCAGGCATAGTAGTTCTCTGTCTTCTGATGGTAGTATATATATTCCGATTCCGGAAATTTAAGGCCCCATCCAACTCCAAGCAGAATTCCCTACCTTCTTCTGGTGCCTGTCGTTGCTTTCCACTTTCTGAGATCAAGGCCGCCACCAACAACTTCGACCAGGAGTTCATTGTTGGTCATGGCGGGTTTGGAAACGTCTATAGAGGGCTCATTGACAATGGTGCTTCCATTGTGGCAATCAAGCGTCTGAAACAAGGATCAGATCAGGGAGCCAACGAGTTCAGGATGGAGATTGAGATGCTTTCTCAGCTTCGATACCTTCACCTGGTGTCTCTCATTGGTTACTGTGACACCAACAATGAGATGATCCTGGTCTATGATTACATGTCACGTGGGACCCTCCGTGATCACCTCTACAACACTGTTAATCCTCCCATTCCGTGGGAGAGGAGGCTGCGAATCTGCATTGGGACTGCTCGCGGGTTGCATTACTTGCACTCTGGTGTAAAACGCATGATCATACACCGAGATATTAAGACAACAAACATCTTGTTGGACGAGAAATGGGTGGCCAAGGTTTCCGATTTCGGGCTGTCCAAAGTCGGCCCTAGTAGCTCCTCAATAACGCATGTTAGCACCATGATTAAGGGGAGTTTTGGGTACTTGGACCCTGAATACTACCGCTTGCAGCACCTGACACAGAAATCTGATGTGTATTCATTCGGGGTGGTGCTCTGTGAGGTATTAAGTGCAAGGCCTGCGATCATCAGGTCAGACGTCAATAACCCTGTTGGTCTGGCAATGTGGTTCAGATCCAGCTACCAGAGCGGGAGCCTGGACGAGATAATTGACCCGTACTTGGTCGGAAAGATTGAACCGGAGTGCCTTAGGAAGTACGCGGAATTAGCTTTCCAATGCATTGCAGAGAGTGGAGTGAATAGGCCACTGATGGGTGATGTGGTGTGGGGATTGGAGTTGGCGTTGAAATTGCAGGACGCAGCTGCCAATGAATCAGGAGTTGAGATGGATGCAAGAATCGACTGCAGTAGCGAAGAGGACGAAGAGAGCGAAGCCGAAGAGGAATCGACAGAGAGTGTAGCTGAAGCTAAAGCTAAAGTGCAATTGACAGAGTGTAGCTAAAGATGAAGTGGAAGTGACATTCTTATAATCAGCATTTCATAGCTAAGCAGTTGGGCCATGAGCCTAATTTAATTTCCCACCAAAAGATTGTTTGTGAATTGAGAATTATGAGCAGAGAAACGTTTGCACTATCATGAGTCGATAGCTTCCGATCTCGAGGGACTATGCATAGCTTTTCGTTTTAAGGTATTTAAATTCATACCATATACGTCTCACTTAAGATTTCCCACTTCCATACATAATATGTAATCTCTATTCTTTTCATTTCTTATAAAATAAAACCTTCTAAACTAACTAATGCATGTCCATGTTAGACAAGATTTATGAATGGTGGAAAAATAATTCATGACATATTTCATCACTCTAGCATTTTTAGGATTTGAAGTCAGAACTTTGGTTAATCTAACACACCTATCTTGAAAGTTTATCCAAGTGTTTGTCGGTACATTTAATTTCTATTTTATCTAAGGTCAGATTTTAAAAGCAATCTAGCTAGCAGCCAATTTGGTGGAGATGACACATTTGGTCACAAGATCAAAGGGATATATTATGCAAGAACGTACGAGAAAAGTAAAGCAGTGGTGAGCACAGCCTTGCAATTTACGTTTCCTTCTTGATGGCGTACCTTCAGGAGGAATTAAGAAAACCAGCCATTGAGGTTATAGTGGAGCTCCAAGACCAAGAAAGTGGTCCTAAACAATAAATAGATTAAAGATCTTGGGAAGATACGCCAGATAATAAATGAAGTATAGGAAGATCTAGATCAGAGTTACCTTCTCGAGTCAATGCAGCCACTATCTGGGCTCAATTTAACTTCCTCGTATGATCTTTGAAAAGAGAAACCATCCAAGAAAATGCAGGGACAAGGTACTTCAAGGTCCTCGAGATGCTTTCTTGGAGGCCTACCTATGATGCTTTGTTTCCTCTTCCTGATTAGCCTCCTCACAATTGTCATCCTGAGCTCTACCGTTGTGTATCCTCGCTTCATCTTCACCACCGACGTGACTAATAACTCCGACAATCCCATCGTTCTGCCTCAATCGATCTATAACCAAGTCTCTAATCTGCAGATGCAACTGGTGATGCTTTTGCGGGAGATCCACAATAACGATTCGGAAGTGAAGACGCTGACTCAATTCTCAGAGCGAGTACTCCGGATAGTGGTGTCCTTGGACAAACTCGAAAACACTCTGTCGAGTATGCGCAGGGATGGTTCTAACAGTAACGGAGTTAGCCAAGTTGAAGAAGACTCTGGCGAACCAGGAGAAAGCGAAGATGAAGATGACTTGACGGGTTTAACGGTCTTCAACTCAGGCGAGCTTCGGAAATATATGTCACCAAAACCAAACAGGCAAGCCAGGAAGAAGATCTTTCTTGGGGTGGAAGCAATTGCACCTTCTATGGGACTAGCCTGCCGCCATGTGTCAGCGCAGTTGGACCGTTTCATGGCTTACAAAGTACATGGAACGTGTCCGGATGATTGGGACCTGGCTCAGAAGCTCATTGCTTCTGGGTGTGACCCTCTTCCGATGAGGAGGTGCCTGTCGCGAACACCACCGGAATACAGCAATCCACTTCCAATTAGCTCTTCTCTCTGGATCCAACCTAATGACAGTAACATCCTGTGGAGCCATTACAGATGCAAGAACTACACTTGCCTTGTCTCTAATGAAACAATGGACAGAAAAGGATTCTTCAAGTGTGCAGATTGCTTCAACTTCTCAACATCGGGATGGATTACCCCAACCAACGAGTCTGCTTCAGCGGAGTACACCATCGACGAAGTTCTTGGATTGAAGACTGGAGAGATGCGTGTTGGACTTGATTTCAGCCCAACAACCGGAACATTCGCCGCCCTCATGAGAGAAAAGAATGTTACCATTGCATCAGCAACCTTGAACCTGGGGGCACCTTTCAACGAGGTGATTGCTTTGAGAGGCCTACTGTCTCTCTACCTATCAGTAGGGTCAAGGCTGCCATTCTTTGACAATACACTGGATATCATCCATACCACAAAGTTCTTAGATGGATGGATCAGCATGGAGCTTCTGCAGTTTGTGCTGTTCGATTGGGACCGCGTTCTTCGACCCCGAGGGATCCTATGGGTCGACCGCTTCTTCTGCAAGAAGGATGACATGCAGCTGTATCTGCAAGAGTTTGAAAGGCTAGGCTACAAGAAGCTGCTATGGAGAGTTGTGCCCAAAATAGACAAAGCTGCAGATGAGCGTTTCTTCTCTGCAGTTCTGGAAAAGCCGGTCCGGAAATGAGACTAACAGATCATCAACCTTGTCAATGCTGGTTGCCAGAAGACCAAGTACCCCTGTGAGAGCGTAACTTCATTAACAAGTAGTAGAATCATCCACTTATCTATCTCCAATTCTCAGTAACAGTTATCAAGTAGTGGCCTATTGCAGAGAACACGTTCTTGAGGCCAACTAGATCAATTTCCTTTATGAGAAGTTCATTTTCCATTTCTGTAACTCGCTTTGGTAGAGGTGATGATCCCTCACCAATCATCATAAATATTTGAAGCTGCTTTATGAGTAGGGAAACACGGATACTAGCGCATCCTCCTTGATCAGGGCAAGTTTGGCCTTTTCAGGTTCATGCCTCCACAGTGAACACTATACACTCAGAGAAAAAGCAGAAGGAAGTCCAAATAATGAATTTACTTGCTCCATTCAAGTTACACCATTGATGTCAATTGATACAATTATTACTCTCTAATAAAGAATCTATTTTTAAAAAAAAATAGCTCACCCGAGAGCATCTATTTCTTAAAAAATTAGCTTGACCGAAACAACTACTGATGGTTTCACGATCAGGAGTCATTCTCCGTAACCCACGAATGTAATGATAGCTGTAATTACAGTTCATCTGTAACCTAATCATCTTTATCTGTAAAATACATCTTCACTGGTGGATACCAAAGTTGCCAACTTCACGTGTTAGGAACATGCGTCGCAAGAACGGCACACCAAAAACCTAATCATCCTTGGAACACACCCGTTCTGTAAACGAAACAAAATATATTCTTAGAGCATATACAAGCTTATATAATCAGAGCATTTAAGAGAGGAACATAAGAAGATTTGTGAGCTAAAGGGAAAAGGTGAGAGTCAGAAGCGACCCTTTTAAACACTCAGTCGTGAATTCATAATTTAACAAAGTTCAGGCCTCTATGAAGCCAAAACTTGTGCTAAACAATTACCAGAAATATACAGAGAACAACATGTGTTGGTAATGGAAGAGGGAAAAGAGAACATACTTAAGTACTCGTAGGCCAATATCATGGAGGTTCCCCATGCCGACATGCTGAAAAATCTAGGACCCAACCCTCTATAAAGACCAGTCCAGCCATCTTCCTTGATTAATGTTTTTACAACTTGACTTGCAGAGGGTCTCTTTTCATGCCCCATGACCTACACGAACAAGCAATTTACAATAAATAGATTGAAAAAATTAACAGAGCTAAAATTTGATCAACAAAATGTCAACAACGGAACAGGTGAGAGAGAAGACAGTACAACACCATGTGTCATAAGAATACCTGCAAGCGAGTCTTAATAGTATCCAGAGGAGTTGTGATACTGGATGCTGTTGCTCCAGCAATTATGCCCCCAGCAGCTTGAACAAGCACTATTTTAGACTCGCTTGGCACAACTTTCTGGTCAGAGTCTAAAAAGCTGTCAAGAATCCAAAGGGTGCATTAGGCGTCAAATGTTGGTAAAAAAAAGACTGGATCAAATTATAGCAATGTTATGGAAGAAAAAAAGCATGACATAAAAAGGAATCAAGATCTCAGGAGATGATATGACCAGTGCCATAGAAATTCAAAACTCTTGTATTTGTAGACCGCTATGCAATAATATCCTGATTCATTAAGCTTACATATTTTATTAAGTAAAAGATATCATCACGTCATAATAAATCACACAGACAGACTAGACAGATGCACAAGAACAAAATCTATAATGTATTAAAGCAAATCTCACTATTACACATCAAAAGGAGCATAAAGGACCAGTTTGGTAGGGCCACAACATTGATCTTGCAAAAGGAAAGATACCTCACCTCCATATGACGCGCTGGCTTGAACCATAGCTCGCCCACCATACAGCACTAGATGGAGAATATGTCAGGACAGATAAACCAAATCCTCTATACAATCCTCTAATTCCATCAGACTGTATAACCTTCCGTGCAACATCCAGACCCCCGTTATAAACTGCATGGCCAGAATATCCTTGAACCATCAACTTCTGGCTGATCTGGAAAAGACTATTTCAAGTCAACATCGGCTTGTTTCAAGTATATTTCAAGTAAGAATCAGTTGCACCACAACAGGAGGACACGTACCACATCAATTGGAACAAAAATACTCTGAGAGAAAAGTGAGGCAGTCATGCCAGCAATACCGTTGGCTACTGCTGCTTTTGTAGGGTCGGACCATTTAAAAGGTTCGACCAAGTTAAATGCAGCAGCTTTCGTCGTTTCTAGAGCAGTAAGAAAAATGATCCTAGTAGGAATTGCACCAGTTATGACAGTACCAAACCCCTTATAGAGACCAGGAACCCCATCGGTTTTCAGTAGGCCCTTAATGACAGAAAAGGCGTTCTTTTCCACAGTGTCCTTGGTAGCAACCTGAAGTCTGGTTTTCACAACAGATACAGGATACAATGCAACTGTAAGCCCGGAAAAGATGCCAGCTCCCACGACATAAAACTTAGTCTTATCGAGCCTGCATGACAAATCATTAGACAATACACTCAGCTCTGCAAGAATCTCAACCGAAATCCTCATTCTAGTAACGGATACTGTGAAAGATAAACAATTATGACAACCTTGATCAAACCGATCTCTGATGTCCTACAGACTAACGAAACCATCATCAGAACCCCAACTAGCCATCCCCCATAGGATCAATCCCTCCAAAAACATCCCCACTCTTGCAAGAACAGATACATGCTTAGCCATATACCCATTGAGCTAGCTCAACTCATTCATTGTCCAAGCACGGCTTGCGGGCGAGGCACATAATGCCTGGTCAAGCAGAGATACACAATCACGCACACAAACTTCGTCCCAATTGGTCACCAAAGAGCAGAAGTTCAACCCCACCTCAGCCTAAGTCCAATTCTCCTCCTTGTACAACTCCACAAAACAAAAGAAACTCCCCCACCCACAAATTGAAATTACGCCTATAGAATTCAAATGGTACCCATTTCACATTGGAAAGTAAACAATGGAAACAAAACTGATAACTTTCTTGAAGAACCAAGATTAACCCACAAGACAAAAAAAAATTAAGAAAAAAAAAGAAATTAGTAATTACTTGTCCCAGTTAATTTCGGTCTGGTCAAAGGAGCGAACCGGGGTGGTAGAAGTTGCCGCTGCCTCCATTTCTTCCTCGGCCTTGGCCTTGTGTTGTGGGGGATCCGGTCCAGGGGGACCCTTTAAGTCTCTTTCCTCTTCCGGGTTGAAAAGTGTTAATCTTTCTTAGCAATTTTGATTCTTTTTAAGTTTATTCGCTTCAAAGAGGATGGGAGCTTTAAGGGTTATGAGGGGAAATTGTCAAATTGGTCAGAGGAGGAGAAGAGAGGTGGGAGGAGGAAGACGCATGACCCACCTGGAAAATGGCAATTCCCCACGTTACTTGGAGCATAAACAATTACTTGCAAAAATTGTTATTTTGTTTCCCTTTCTTTATTTTTCCTTTGACGAGATTTAGTTATGTAATAATAAGGAAGCTGTTCTAGTTTCTAATTACTCTAATTGCTTGATAAATTCATCAAGTATGCCGTTGTTCATCCAATATATATATGTGGATATTATATTGACCCGTCAAAAACGAAGTAATTATTTTCTTATGCTTGGTGCAAACGAGACTTTTACTATTTTAAATTTTGTACAAAGGAGACTCATTTAGAGATGGCAATGTGAAAATATAATATTCCAAAGTGCATCCAGTTTATGTTCATATTTGCCAACAAACTCGCTACGACAGTTCTTGTATTTGCTCATGTGTTGTACCCTGTGTCCCTGTCTTTGATTAAATAGACTCTACCGCATTCAATAAGATGTGGTGGTCATAAATACGTAATTGCCGATGAGTGTGTGAATATATTATTTCAGGTAATTCAACATGGAATACAATAAAACAAATTTTTTGTAAATTGATATCCTCTAAAATAATAACATATTTAAAATGAAATAAAAAAATTAGTCCCAAATTAGAAGCATTGTAAAAATGTGATAATTATTCTATTGTGGTAACTATATTTTTACAGAAAATTTTAGTTATAAATTTTAGTCTCAATTTTTTTATAATGTAATATTTTGTAATAAATACATATATTTTTGTATACTTTACAAATTTAAAAAATATTTAGATATACTATTTTGTATTAGATTTGTTAAATATACTATTTTGTATGTTTGTTTCATTAATTTTACATAATTTTCAAATATTTATTGTGATCTTTGTCTTGTTGTAAGAAAATATATCAATTAATATAATATTTGAATGAATAATAAGTTAAAATTTATATAATTTGAATATAAATAAAATAGTTTTGTATTTATATATTTATTAATTAAAATTTAGTTTTACTATTTTTGGAGAAAAAAATGTAAATCTATGTTATGTAAAAATCTTTTTAAAATGCTATTTTTTTTTCAATTCCACACATCACTTTAAATGAGTTATAAAGTAGAAGGCAGCACCACTCTCATTGAAAATCTTGTTATGCCAAAATTCAATGGGAACAAATCATAATAGGAAAAGAGCACCCGTGATTATCAGCAAAACTCCAAAAAAAAAATCCAACCTCCATATAATTCCGGCATATAATGAAAGTATTATTCGTTTTATCTTATGTTCAAGTTAGTGAGAACATAAGGATGTGTATGTTGTTCAGATGTGACAATTAATTTAGAATTGTGTGCTATAAATTTTGTTTAGTCATTATTCTTGCTCAATTTGTAATGTGTTATTGTTTTTTTGTGTCCAAAGCGCCTCTTTGTTCGTAGAGAATCGGATGCGGCGGAATGCGTAAACGTGTTTGACCCGAAAACAATTTTTTTTTAATTAGAGGGCAAGCAAGTGCGTTTGGCCAGGTCCTATCTTGCTCTTTGTACGAATATCAACAACCAATCAGAATAATGCCAATTAACATGCGAGGATATCAATTTAACGAATATCATTGTAGAAAATTTAATGTATTCACGTGTTTAAATAAATATGGTTTTATGTGAATGTTTGTAAATTGAAACCCGATGGTTCATCCATACATTCAATATTTCATCGGACATGGCCTCATCACTCTACTTCTAAAAAATGGCATCGTACAGAATATGGTAATTAATTTCGGCTGTATTAAAATCCGATAAAGATAAATAGAATTTAGTGAAATTAAAAATATAGCTAAAAATGTAGTATAATGATATCAAGTATGAAACTTTGTAAAATTTTGAGAAATGCTTTGCAATATCAGTGTAAAAAACGTACGGAAGTCACATGGCCCAACTAACAAAAGGGAAAAGAAACTAAAGCCTCATTGGTCGGCCCAATCTTATCTATTCTCAAACAACAGCGGCCGAGGCCGTGACATTTCTCGGACATGGTTGAATCAATTAAAAGTTTTAGATTTGATTCATGCTGATTATCTATTTTTCAAAATTTTAAATTCTATAATCAAAGTTAATGGATTAGGCGTGTGTTTACAAAATTTCACTGCCGTCCTAGAAAAAAAATTAACAAGTCTATTAGATGTTGTGAGACCTTTCCTGCTGTATTACTTAACTATATCCAAATAAGTGGAGTGTCCAATAAGTGGACTGTCCCAATACAGATGTTTTCGAGAAAAAAACAACCAGAATTAAACTCGCAGCAGGGCTCTATCTAATTTGTTTCTGGTTCATTATTAATTTATTATTTCTCTTTTTGGGCCTTCTCCACAAATTGATATGTAATTTAATGCCTTCTTATAAATAAATAAAATTAATGCCTACTAGATAATAGATACTTTTTCACAAAGTACATTATTCATGAATGAAATGAATGAGGTCCACGCTGGACCCCAGATGTAAGGTAGACTTTACGAACATGTGAACCTTCGTTAATAAACTCTTAGATCAAAAAATGAAACTGTTGTTTCAATTTGATCAAGAAATTTTGAGTTATAGGACATACAACAATACTAACTATTGTTAGAAGAACTTTATAAATTTTTAAATCAGCAAACCTAAATTAGTCGTTTAATATTTAATTAATAGAATTATTTTACATGTTAAGTTTTTAAATAAAGACGAATTCGAAAAATTTATACTATATGAATAAAATATTAATGTATTTTATACAATTGACAAAAAAAAATTGTGGTGGAAAATAACTAACCAATATCGAGTCAAATTATTTGTTATTAAATATACCCATAATTGTTTTTGGAAGGCAATTACCCTACATACCACCACATGGGACAGGGGTTGATTCAATTATCAGAAATTTACTTTGATAATTAATCTTGGTGAACCTTCTAACGAAGATGATCAATCCGCTAATAGTCTACTAATTATATAAGATCATGATCGTGTCGCATTACTGAACATAATTAATGTCAACAATTGAATAACATTATCCGGGATTAGCAACTTTTGTCAACGATTCTCTCTGATGTCTGGTCCAGACAGAAAACTATCTGGTTGCTTCCTGGTCAACTTGAAGCTAGGTGATGAGTTAGAAGTACTGAGTATTTAATTATAAACCCAAATTTCTTTATTACTCCTAAAACTTGCTTGGCAGATCACAGAATATGGAACTTGCAAAAGTCAAATGAGGCTTTGTCGCCTTCTTATTTTCCGGAATTAAATCTGCCAGTATACTTATAAAAAACAATAGGGAAAAGAATCTTTTAGTACTCTGTAATATGTCCAAAAACCACTTTAGTACATTGCGGTAAAGAACTCTTAATTCGGGTCATATCTCACCGATTTTCCATCACTTTAGTCCCAAAATTACGATACTACTCCTCCCTCAATCAGAACCTAACCAAACCAACTCAACCCGACCGAACCCACATACAATTCAACCAATAAGGCGTAGAAAATAGGATATAATTCGGATTGAGCTAAAATTTTGCAAGAAGTATCATAAAAATACACCTGATTTACTTAAATAATTTTAGGTATTTTAGAGGCCCGAATGTATTTTTTTATTTTCCGGTGCGTTAAAAATTTTTAAAATTGTATAAAATAGAAAATGCGACCAATTGAGTTGAAACTTGTCCCAAGAAACCTTAAGAATCTCTAATAAATTTAGGAACCAAGATGCATCTCTCGGACAAGTTTTAACTCAATTGGACACATTTTTTATTTTATACGATTTTACGAATTTTCAGCGCATCGGAAAATAAAAAAAATATTTCCGTGCCTCTAAAATTCCTGAATTTTTTTTGGAAATCAGGTGTATTTTTAAGATGTTTCTTGCAAAATTGTAGCTCAATCCGACTTATATCCTATTTTCTACGTCCTATTGGGTTGAATTGGATGTAGGTTTGGTCGGGTTGAGTTGGGTTTGGTTAGGTTCTGATTGAGGGAGGGGCAGTATCGTAATTTTGAGACCAAAGTGATGGAAAATTGGTGAGGTATGACTCGAATGAAGGGTTCTTTACCACAGGGTACTAAAGTGATGTTTGGCCAAACCACAGGATACTAATAGAATACTTTCCCAAAACAATAATGGATAAACTAGTATAAAATTGTTATATCTTATCCGAAGTTCTCGAATTTGAGCCTTCCAAAACTCATCATGAGATCCTTTCTTGCCTTGACCAATCTGATTGTTGTCCTGCTTGGTTGCGCCTCCTTCACTGGCACAGGTCAGTACTCCACAGGTTTAGCCAACTGTGTCTTTATAATGAGGTTTCTGTTATGCTAGATTGATAGAGTTTCGTAAAATGAAAACAATATACCACGGGATCAATTCGTTCTGCATTTTAGATTAATGATTCTATTCCCCGTCTCTTCTTTTCCACAGGAGCATTTGATCCAATCGACCCAACAGGAAACATCACGGTCAAATGGGATGTTGTTAGCTGGACTCCTGATGGCTATGTTGTAAGCACCTCTTCGTATGCGGATCGGTTCTAATCTTGACAATGTCAATACTGCATTCATTTAAACACTTGATGTCGTGGAGAGATCCGCGCGACATTATTGACTACAAATCTTCTTTGTGTCGAGCAGGCCGTTGTAACAATCACCAACTACCAGCAGTATCGCCACATTCAGTCTCCCGGATGGTTGCTAGGGTGGACATGGCGCGGCAGCGAGGTGATATGGGCCGCGGTTGGTGCAAGAGCAGTACAACAAGGAGATTGCTCTCGTTTCAAAGCGAATGTTCCGCATTCTTGCACGAAGAGCCCGGTGATTGTTGACTTGAAGCCAAACACCCCGTACAACCAGCAAGTTGCAAATTGTTGTAAAGGGGGAGTGATCAGCTCCTGGCTGCAAGACAAGGCTAATGCAGTTAGCTCTTTCCAGATAAGTGTAGGACGAGCAGGAAACACAAAGAAGACGGTCCAGATGCCGAGAAACTTCACGCTGACTGCACCGGGACCCGGCTACACGTGCCGTCCTACGACCATTGTTAGGCCAACGAGATTTATTACCCCAGATGGTAGGAGGGTCACTCAAGCTCTAAGTACGTCCACACATTGGAACTTCTGTCCAACGAAATTCATCTGGCCAAAGTTTGATCTCATTATTCCTCATTGGTTGACTCTTTTTGTGACTAACATATTGTTTGGTCCTTGCAGTGACTTGGAGATCGACATGTGTGTACACTCCTTCCATGGCTCCAAAGAAATACCCTTCTACTTGCTGCGTCTCTCTATCAACATTAGGAAGTAAGAGAACACTGCCATGTCCAACATGTGCATGTGGTTGTCACAGGAGCACCTCAGCTCTCCCGGGAAAACTATGCACAAGGCAAGTTTAATTTCTTGTTAGAATCTCTATATTCAATTCACGTTTATAAACAAGTTCATGGAGACGAATTAATCTGCTCTGTTTCCTTTGAATTTGCAGACAAAACACGACTAATTCAAGTTCGAGTTCGACAAAACTCAACTGGACACCAATATTGCAATGCACGAGTCACATGTGCCCGATTACAGTGAAATGGGACGTGAAGCATAGCTACAGACACCATTGGAGCGTTCAGATTACAGTTACCAATTTTAACAAACACATGAACTACTCACAGTGGAATCTGGTTGCCAAGCACCCCAACTTTAGTCATCTCAACCGGGTGATTGGCTTCCACTATAGGCCAATTCACACTAGAACAAGTACGTAAATATACATTAACAATTTCTTTATATTCAACTTTTTTTCTTTCTTTCATGGAATTGTGACTTGTGAGAGTAGCTGGAAATTAGAACTTTCTATTTAAGATAATCATTGACTCAATGGAACAAGGTATAGAGGAATTGACGAAAATTCAAATTAATCCATTATAAATGTGAATTATGTCATTAAAAAAATCATCTATACAAAATAATATGATTTTGTTTGAAATTTTCTATAGTTCGATATAACTCCATGTAATTTTGATTTGACTATGATATATTTATTATTTTTTCTTCCAAACAAGATAACTTGACACAGATTACTATAAATTGTCCTCTAAATTTTCATACCCAAAGAATGTGCATGTTTCTCCTCTCACAATCTTCAAGGCGAATTTTCTACTGTCGTAGTTGAAATGTTCAAGTGTAGAAAATATTTTTCCATATTTGTGTGAACCTAAAAATATATTGTCCCGACAAATATCCGAAATTGATCTCGTAGTTCTACATGTTCGGCAAACAGATGACACTGCTATGTTTTGGGGAACAAAATCCCACAACAATGAGGTGCTTTTGGAAGCTAGCCCTCATGGTTATGTTGAAGGAGAACTAATTTTTGGGAAGAAGAGAGGAACTTTCAGCCTCAAGAATGGTTGGCCTTTCCCAAGGATGGTCTATTTCAATGGTGACACATGTTCCATGCCATCACATTCTGCCATGAATTCTCTATTTGAATATTTAGGGGATGCCTCAAGGTAGGAAGTATAGACTTAATTAGGGTTACTTTTTGGTGTACTTGTATCCATGGTTTGATTTCATGAATATTTTATGGAAATAAAGGAACCATAAGAGAAAATTAACAAGAAAGAAAATACATTGTGTTAATTATGTGTGGATGATGTTATTCTTATTTTGAATAAATATGAAGATATCTTTTATAATTTTTTGGTAGATTGAATTATTGATTGTATTAAATATTTATATTTTAATATAACATATTATTTCTGCGATAAATGTATAAAAAATTTCATGCCCTAACATTATGGTCTGCACTAAATAATGTGGTTGTACTTCCAAGTTGCAATTGGATTCAGTTCTACTTAAATCTTAAGAGAAACCACGCGTATTTTAAAAATGTCCTCAATTTTTTTTTTGTAAGTGAATTTTCATTAGACAAACAATATTTACAACAAGAACATAAAAACGTCCTATATTTAAATAGAAAGAAACCATTATCCGAGGAATTTTTTTTCCTTTTAATCGGGAAAAACCATTTTAGTCAATCTGTTAATACCTAATTTTAAATTAACTTTTATTAGTAAGACTCTTAGCAAAACACGACATTTATAGCAACTTTTTTTACAATTTATAGGTTTTTATTTCGTATCAAAATTCAAAACGACTACTAATCACGGGGAAGATTTTGGACGCAACATTGGACGTTTGAGTTACATCATCTTTCAAATGCGGGTACCTAAAAATTGTAATTATTAGCTGTATCGTTTTCATTTCGTGAAGCATACAGTTGGCATTAATAATGACAAGTCGTTCAATTTTTACATTACGCCCCCTGATAAATTTTCTATTGTGCTATAATACATTTCCGTCCCAATAGAGGTTTAGTGTTACAATTAGTACTCGTCTATCTTAATAACTGATACTATTTTGAAAAATTTTACTCCCAAATATTGGTTCCAACTTTGACATAAAGGAGTATTTTTAGATATATATATATTTTATATACTTATCAATGTAAAAAATATTTCAAAATAATAGTTAACACTATATTTTTTATGATTTTTATATCAACATTCATCTTTGTAATTATCTTCAAATATCTTTTAATCGTCGTCAATGTCATTTGAAAACGTTAAATGCATAAAACATCATGACTTGAATATCACCAAAGAAAAAAAATAACAATTTATCAATTTTTCGGTCTCTTAAATAAGGCTACAACTAAAATAAAGTCAACTGATCGTTGTAAGAAAGTTTTCTAATTTCGTTAAGATTTTGTTAGAAATTATATAACATTAATGGGAGTTCTTGAATTTAAACTCTAAAATTGATCACTATTAAATTTGATAGAAGAAACTGTGTTAGTATTTAGAACTCTTCTCAATTCACATATGGATATACATACAATAAAGTTATTGGGATACTAATTTCATCAAATCAAACAGAGATTTTATATTCTAATCGTGGATACAGCATCAAACAACGGTAAACAAACATTGGAGCGTGCACAAGCGGGAACTTTATAACAAAATAATGTAAGATTAAGTCTGAAAAAGAATTAATATAATATAAGATTCCTCGAGAATCGACTGACTCTCTACAAAACGACAGACAAACCAAAGGCAAACCATATAAATCTCGTGGGCCCCACCTTCCCACTGAATTCTCCAGTCAACCAAAGTACATGCCCAAGTGTCTTGCTTTCCTTTCCATTCTCTAGAATAGTCGCAGGTTGTGCCTTAAAAAAAGGACTAAAATATATTTTAACTTCTTTTTAGTAAAAACGCGGAAGCTTTCCAAACCAATTGCATAACTCCAGTAAAGTTAAACCGAAATCCAATCTTTTTTTAAGAATCTAAAATTAAATCTAAATTTTCCTACAGAAAAATAATCAATCTTAGTTATTACAACCACCCCACAAAGGTTACGAGTTTATTGCCAATAGAGTGAAAGCGATGGGAGGAAAGTCAGATCACTAGGGAAGGTGCATTGTAGTGCTTGCTTGGTATGTTTCACCTTTGCTTCACTAATAAGTATTGGATCACTTGTACAAATGTGCATTTAGATCCGAGTTAGATGCGCGTTGGAGTCGTTAAAATTGTTTGTTATAATATATATTTATTAGAAAAAAAAAATTTCGTATACGACTCAATTTACCATTGAAGTATTGGATCACTGGACAAGTTATTGGTAACAGTAATAATCACCATCATTACTATTCTAAGCCTTTATTGTGATTGTAATTAATATTTGGTAAATTGAATCCTGGCTTTGTGAATCCACCCTTTTCTTTAGCCTTTTCAAAACTGACCTTTTTTGGGTAATTGTGATGCCATGTGAACTGATACACAAAGGGAACACAATTGTGCACTTCCTCTACGCGTTTTCTTCCTTTCTGGTCTTCAAAGAACTAAAATTTACCTCTTTCTTTGTGAAAGAAGAGAAATTTACCTTTTTATTCTACACAGGAAAAGGGATTTCCTCGTCTATCCATTATGAGGGTCATCACCAGATTCACCATTCTCGTTGTGTTTGTGGTCTCTTTGGCTTCAGGTTGGTAAAGTTTGGTTCTTTGTGTTTCTGGGTCCTTGTAAAGTTTAAGCCTTTGTGCTTGCTTGCTACCCTTTTTTTAATATATTTTTAATTTTTCCTGTGCATTAGGGACCCATTTGGCTTCTGATGGCTGAAAATGGTTTTCCCTTGTTTTTTACAGCACCAACAGTAATTTTTTTATTTTGGAAAATATTTTCCAGAAAGCATTTGGCAGTAAAATAGGAGGAGTCTGAAACTTGCATGTTTTTGCTGCTTTACTATGTAACATGTAATCAAGAAGAGTTATGGATGGTGTGACCATGGAGAAGCCTACATACAGAATATTCTTAGTTTTGATTTTCGTGTGCAAATGAGGATTGTTACTAAAATTGCTGAGAGGGTTCTTGACAGTCTGTCGGATTGATTAGATGTTCTTACTTAATGATGTTTTGTGTGAGTCATGACATGTGAGTGCTTTCTTGTCCGAATTGTTCTGTTATCCTTAAACAATTCGGTCTTAAATAGCAGAGACATCCGCGATTGTGAAAGGACGGTAGGATTAAATTACAGAATATGTAGTGGCCTTCTTAAAATTGGAAGCTTATACTGATTGTTCTTGGATATCCTGTTCGTTGAGTTGTTGATGCTACTGTTTCATTTACTTTAGGATTCACCACTGCGGTCGATTTTGGATTCCCATTTTGTTTAGGAAATGCCGCCTCCCTAACTCTCTCTCTCTTTTCTCTTTTCTCTTTTGAAGCCTATGATCCTCTTGATCCAAACGGAAACATCACAATCAAATGGGATATTATGAGCTGGACACCTGATGGCTATGTCGTAAGTACACCTATTAATGAATTTCTCCTATTCTTCGTGGTGCTAGGAATCCCTTCACTTTCTTGGTATCTCAAAAGAATGAGGTTTATTTTGTTATCCATGTTCGTTTTAACTTGATGATACATTCATTCGAGTTTCCGTACTTTTGGACTCTGTGCAAGTGACTTTATCTTATTATTGGTGTGGAAACACTAAACTAAATTTTCTTACGTGCATTTGATGCTTTGCATGACCATTGGCTTTGCAACCTTCTGACTGATAATTTGATTAACATTGTTGAGTTGTGCATCGTAATCCAAATATATCAACAACAGGCAGAGCCTTTATACCAGATGATAGAGTCGTCGATAGACGTAGCACTTCATTGTGCTCTGGCATAAAGTGAATTCTCGGAAACAATCATACTGTCCAAATTACTTCTAACAGTTTGTCACCAACTCTTAATAGTCTCCCCACTCCTAACGTGCCACCTTATGTTATTCTTAAATTCTTCTGCTTTCTATCCGCATTGTTCTGATACTATCTCTTTTCTCTATAAGAAATTGTTCTGATACCATCTCTTTTCTCTATAAGAAATTGTTCTCTGCCCACCGCTTTAGTTGAAATACGATCTTAGAGAAACATTTACACCATTTGCAGGCGGTTGTCACAATCTTCAACTTCCAGAAATACCGTCACGTTCAGGCACCTGGATGGTCCCTGCGATGGACTTGGAAAAAGAAGGAGGTTATATGGAGCATGTTGGGGGGTCAAACCACGGAGCAAGGAGATTGTTCTCAATTCAAAGGGAACATTCCGCATTGCTGTAAAAAAACGCCAACGGTGGTGGATTTGATGCCCGGGACACCTTACAACCAACAAATCGCCAATTGCTGCAAAGGTGGTGTGCTCAGTTCGTGGGTTCAAGATCCAGTTAATGCAGCTAGCTCATTTCAACTTAGCGTGGGTCGAGCTGGAACCACAAATAAGACTGTCAGGGTGCCCGAAAACTTCACATTATTGACACCGGGACCAGGCTATACTTGCGGACCTGGAAAGATTGTTAAACCTAGTAGGTTTATGTCTGCAGATAAGAGGAGGGCCACACAAGCTTTAAGTAAGTTTATTAAAAAAAAAAATTTTGGTCGGAAGTAAGTATATTAAATGAGTACACTAACTTTAGTCTATTTTAGTTCCTACCTTAAATACTTTTGCTTGATATTGAAAGTTGGTTTCCTTTGATGACAAGTTTTGACCTTTTTTTGCAGTGACGTGGAATGTAACATGCACATATTCGCAATTTCTGGCTCAAAAGACGCCAACCTGCTGCGTCTCTTTATCATCATTCTACAATGACACAATAGTTCCCTGTCCAACCTGTTCTTGCGGCTGTCGAAGTTATGGCACCCAGTCTGAGAATTGTGTCGAGTAAGTGATCATTTTCTGTTTCCGAGATGCAAAAAGATGCACAACTATGATTATCTTGGGAAATTTATTGACAAGTCTTGCTAATATTGACGGGTTTTTTTTTTTTGCAATTTTGCAGTCCAAAAACGCCACAAATAGCTTCGGTTGTTTCAAGTTCCGGAAAGAGTAGCTTGAACCCTCTTGTCCAGTGTACAAACCATATGTGCCCGATCAGAATCCATTGGCATGTTAAGCTGAATTATAAACTATACTGGCGGGTCAAGATCACAATAACAAATTTCAATTACAACATGAACTATTCGCAGTGGAATTTGGTTGCTCAGCATCCGAACTTCAACAATCTGACACAGATTTTCAGCTTCAACTATGCACCATTGACTCCTTTCACTGCTGATATAAGTAAGTTGTTTCCCCTAATCCTCACTTGTTTAGGACATGATATCTGCATATTTGATTGTCTGAATAATCCTCACTTGTTTCCTTATAACCAGATGACACTGCTATGCTGTGGGGAGTCAAGTTCTACAACGATTTACTCATGCAAGCGGGTCCATCCGGTAACGTACAGTCAGAACTGCTGTTCCAAAAGGACTCGGTAGGCTTCACCTTCGAGAAAGGTTGGGGCTTCCCTAGAAAGATATACTTCAACGGTGATAACTGCGTAATGCCGCCTCCAGATGACTATCCGTGGTTACCAAATGCCAGCTCTCGCCATTTTATGTCTCCGGTTATCCTAGTAACAGCTCTCTTATCTGCACTGCTGTTCTTACATTGTTACGCCTGAAGTTGCATCGACATAGAGAACGTGCAGCATTCTAACGCTTTTTGACAGGACCGACCTGATCCAAAGGTGCACGTCTGAATGGCGTATTTATGAGAAGAGATCCAGCAGAGAAAGGGTTGAGAGGTGCTAGTATATGTATATGGGCTAATTTTTCACCATTCACTCTTTGTGGTCCCACACTTCATGTGTTGACCTTGTATATTTAGAAACTTGATCTAGTAAAGGAAACTTTTTTGCATTTTATTTACATTGAATATTTAATATAAGTGCATCACATTCGCAACTATACGAGACATGTATACAATAGCAAACCATCTGCGAGTTCATCTGGCATCTGTTTGTTCGTATTGCCCAAGTGAAATCCTCCATAAGTTACAAATTCTACGTACCTGTCACTTTCACATGCAAGCTGCAGAAATCAGCAGCCATATTGGCTCAGCAAGAGAAACAATGCTGTGATCATCAAGGTGGATAGGGTGAAAGGGTGTTTCTCTGCGGAACTTGGCAGGGACGGATACGTATCTGGGGATGGAAGCATGCACTCGTCGCCATTGAAGTAGACCTTTCTAGGGAAGGCCCACCCGTGCTGTAACGTAAACATGTTCTTGTCCTTCTGAAGTAGCACCTCGGATTGCACGTTTCCGAACGGACCAGCTTCCATTATCAGGTCATTGTAGTACTTCATGCCGTAGAACATACCGGTGTCGTCTGCAGCACAAACAAGTCATGTCAAGTTAGTCTAGCTCGTCTTGTGCCGTTGTTGGTGAGGCAAATGGAACCTGTGTTGTTGCGCACTTATTGAATCATAGGGTACGATAGGCTTGTAATTGAAGCTGAAAACTTGAGTGACATTGTTGAGATTGGGATGCTGTATGACGAGGCTCCAAAGCGAGTAGTTCGTCCTGTAATTGAAGTTGGTGATGGCGATCTTCACGCGCCAATACTCCTTGTAGTTGGTCTTGACATGCCAGTGTATCCTAGCCGGGCACATGTGCTGTGTGCATTGGATCAGAGGCGCATTGTCCTTCTGCGTGATGTTTCTTCCGACAACTCCAAGGATCTTCGTGTCGCTCCTGTTTCGGAAAAAAAAAACAAAAGCTTGAATGATACATGTCCTGTAATCCAAACTAACACTAATGGGATCCATCTGCAAGTTACTTGACACAAGTGTCATTGTTCTGACAACCGCAAGCACACGCCGGGCAAGGAGTGATTGTACTGTTGTAGAAGGATGAGAAAGAGACACAGCAATTAGGATTTTTCCTGGCAAGGAATTGTGAGTAAGTGCAGGTCACATTCCATGTCACTGCAATAATACAGACGAAGAACATTGGCGATTAGCCGCTGCGGAGTACTAACAAGTAACAAGTTCGAGCACTCGAGGCAAAAGAAACTTACTAAGGGCCTGAGTTTTCCTTCTATTGTCAGGGGCTATGAATCTAGTGGCAGGAACAACCTTAGCAGGGCCACAAGTGTACCCGGGTCCGGGGCCTAACAATGTGAAGTTCTTGGGAAGTCTGACAGTCTTGTTCGAAGTCCCGGCTTGTCCAACAGAGATCTGGAACTGAGAGATGGAAGCCGATGGGTCCTGCTCGCTCCAAGCGGAGACCACTCCGCCTTTGCAGCAATTCGCGTACTGCAGGTTATAAGGGACACCAGGGAGCAAGTCCACAACAGCAGGGCTCCTCTTGCAGCAATGTGGTATGTTGCTCTTGAACTTGGAGCAGTCACCTTGCTCTGTGGCCTGTGCACCATTCATGGACCATATGATCTCCTTCTTGGCCCACGCCCACCCGACCGTCCACCCGGGGCTTGCTATGTTCCTGTAGGCCTGGAAGTTGTGGATTGTCACTGCAGCCTGAGAGAAAGAATCATGTTTCTAGTTGGTAACTTAAACGAGATGAAAATTTTCCTCTGCAATTATTTGATGGATTTATTACTCACTATATAACCATCTGATGTCCACGACATTATATCCCATCTAACTGTAATATTTCCATTTGGATCCAAAGGGTCATAGGCAGCTGGATTTGTAAAAATGTGTCAAAAATTTATGTAATGTTTCTTCCAAGATTCGAACCCACGTCCCAAAATACAAACTCGAAAAATTATGTAGCTATACCTGCACAAGTAAATATCACAAAAAGTAATGATGCCAAGAAAGTAAATTTCATCTTGGTTTAGGAAAAAAAAATATGCTATGGTATGGAATTGTAAGGTTCTTGCTGCTGATAAATAATTGAAGAGAACAAACTAGCCAAGTTTTAGCGTGGGAGATTATGTGAGTACTTATAATCTAAGGTTTATGGACAATTTGCCACAGACTAGCCAAGTTTTAGCGTGGGAGATTATTCGAGTACTTATAATTTAAGGTATATGGACAATTTGCCATAGGAATTTTGTGGCATATGGAGACGATTCACCTACTGGTTAATAAATTGTTGTACCCAACTCGAACCCGGATTTTAGATGGTCTTTTTCTCTCAAAATTTCATTTTGTTTTCTCCGGTTCCCATATCTTGAAGCAACAATTACGCGGGAGCTTGCGTGAGGCTTAGGAGCCGTTAGCTTCTCTATGTCTGGGAAGCTGTAAATGTCCATTTCGAATCAGATTAATCATCGAACAGATGTTTCACTGTCTTAACCGAAGTTCTAACATGGACGCATGCACAAGGTTGCATTAAAAAGAATAACGTTGCATTTGTAGTAGTTGGCGAGTGTTTTCACGAGGATTGAGATTTCACACACGTTAGTGAAAGAGGAGAATGTTTTATATCATTGACATTGAGGTGGTGGTGATATGTAAATTTAAGTATTATGTGTTTTGACACTTTTGATTTTTGGAGATTGTATACGTAACAATTGAAAAACCTAAATGATATATTATTTAAATCTAAGGGAGTGAATGGAAATTGTAGGACATAAGGCTTCTTGACTCCGCCGTTGGTGGGCCCAAAAAGATATGGTGCCTCCGTTCCTAATTTTGTGAAAAAGATATGTTTGGGATTGACGGAGAAGGGCATTAAAGTACATTAAAAACAAATTAAAAGGGGTTGAAATTTTGGTTTCAAAATAACAGAGACTTAAAACGGTAATTTAGTAAAACCACAGCAGACTTTGGGCAATTTCAGAAAGAAAAATAAAAGGGATTGCTAAAGAGCAATCTACACCCACTCAACAAAATACAAGCCCACCCATACGTAGCCCACCAAAAACATGGTATGAACTGCTCGGCCCAGAAAAGCCTCCCCCTAATTAGCCCAAAGCCTGAAGATTCCATAAAATATCACCCGCCTCAGAATCAGAAGTCCAAAAAAGGCATGCAAAGTCGAAGAGAAGAATTGCTAGGAGAGAAGAATTGTGTGAACTAATTAATAACATCAAAGTCGAAGAATTCGGTCAGTGAAGTCCCCTACTCAAACAGCACAAATTATTATACTTTCTAGCCAATTGACTTTCCATCCACACATTTCCGTCGTTTGTTAATAACATTACCTTTTCAGATTCGAAAATGGGAAACTTTGCATAAGTAAATTTTCGAGAATGAACAACTTAAAAAATTTCGAGAATGTAATACTTCAAAATAAATTTTGGCCTAATAGTACATGCGTTGCTTTACTTCACCGGTATTTTAACTAGGTGTTATATTTGTCTTAAAAAATTAATCAATCTCTAACATTATTAGTAGGCGTTGTATTTGCCATAAAAATTAATCAATCTAATAAATATGAGTCTATAAATATCAAAATGATTTTTGGAAAGAAAAAAATATCGCGTTTCATAGGTGTATATCCGACGTTACTTTACATTCTTTCAATTATTGCTAAAGTGCATTTCTCTGATCTCTCTCTTTCACACGGAAAGAGTGAGGCTCTTGACGTGGAAGAAAGAAGTCCAATAATTAGAGTCAGCAAAGAAACTATACATGCATATAAGTTTTGTTTGCTGTTGCAAGGGCCCCAACCAAATAAAGAAAATGCAAAGAAAAGAGAAATACTGTAGAAAAAAATTATGATTTTAAAATTTATTTTATAAGAGTCGAGGATTTTTTTGTCTAAAAATTGGACAAAATCAAGATGCACAAGATTATGAATTAAGATAAACTTTTGTTACTCAGTTGAACATTTTTTAACCTCAAAATAGTGTGCAATTTTGTTACCAAATCACATAGTATTAAAATAAATTTCAAACCTTAATTAGTCATTCTTTTATAAGACAACAAGATTACAAGACCCCAAAAAAGTGAAAGACGCAAGAAAGCTTGGAAGGCAATTGCCCCATGTTTCCATCATTTATTTATGGCATACAATAAATACCTGCCTTATTGGGTCTTTTCGTCTATATTTGCTCCTCCCAAAAACTCTGGGAAGTTCCAACTCCTAACAACTCTCCCTATCCTTCAAAAAAAAACTCCTCTCCCTGAGTCCATTTTCTCTCCATGGGCACCTCAAAAATATTTCTCCTGATCGCTTCAGCTCTTCTCTTACTTATTAGCCAAGTCACTTCTTGCTCCAATGGTCAGTGTAGGGTTCGTATCGTTCAACCTTTTACTGCTCAATTTCACGAATCTTAGTGAGAAATTGGTTTATAATAATCTTTATATAATCTTATGATTTGGGTTGTCGACGATTTTGCAGCTGCTAGATGAGTGTTCATCGGACCAAGATTGTGAGGGAGGGCTCTACTGCTTCTCTTGCCTTGAAGAATTTCAAGGGTCGAGATGTGTTAGGTCGTCCATCACTGACCAGTTCAAGCTTCTGGTAAGTACCGATCATTGATTTTACCAAATTTTGGACGCAATTGTTGGTTAATTTGAAGCATAGGAGGTGTAAAAATCTTTGCATCCAACTTAAGCATACTTGGTATTTGTTTAGTGGATAAAGTTTTTTATTTTTGTTTCAATGTTATCGTGAAACGACAGACAGTTATGAACGTAATAACAAGTCACATGAATTGTTAAAACAAGATCGGTAGATTTTTCACATTGTAGTGGCCTCTTATTACTTGGATTCTGTAGAGAATGTGAATCTTGATTAAGGCGGCAGTTTCTAGCTAGGAAGCGCATGAAGACATAACTCTCGCATGATTGTATCAGTAATTCATAACGTTGTACAACCCATGTTCGGTCAGTTTTCACTAAGCTGTTCTTGTAATGTTTTGGTGGGTTTCTTTGGCGTTGGTAAGTCCACCGATGGACTGGGAGTTGTCCGTATTAAACAGAATGTTACAATATTTGGAGACGTAAAGCCGTTGTATTTAATATCACAGTAAAATTTGCATATTCAATGTATAATTTTCTTCTAATCATTAAGTAATTTTGAATACATTTATAGATAATAACATTGTCTGCTGTGGTTAGTTTAGATATATTTTTCTGACAATATCATATATATTTTTTAAAGGTAAATACAACCATAATTATGATATTAGATCAAAGGTGATTGGCTAAAAATATCATGTGTGTTGACGTGCAGAACGATTCTCTTCCTTTCAACAAATACGCATTCCTAACGACACACAACGCATTCGCAATTGACGGGTACCCATCTCACACCGGAGTTCCTAGAATCACATTTACCAATCAAGAAGATAGTATCACACAGCAGCTAAATGTACGGTATTATTAATAACTTTTCCAACAATTCCTTTCTTGAATAAAAAATTCGTTAATCATTGTATATCTGAACAAGATTTCGAATTAATAAAAAAATTATGTGGTTTATTACAGAATGGAGTTCGAGCACTGATGCTTGATACATATGACTTCCGTGGAGACGTTTGGTTGTGCCATTCTTTCAAAGGCGAATGCTACGACTTCACCGCATTTGTTAGTACTAATTACTTCTCATCAATTCCCTTATAAAGTTTAGGGATATCAGAATTAAATCTTTAAAAGTTGAGATATGAAAATTTAGTTTACCTACTATCGAAAGATTTTAGTTTAGACATAAAAATTTTAAACAGAATTATATGTATTATCCATAGCTCGCATAACCCGGATGATAAGTTGGTTTGATTGTGTGTTCTTTAATTTCCAGGGTCCGGCAATTGACACGCTCAAGGAAATTGAGGCCTTCTTATCAGCCAATCCACAAGAAATTGTCACAATAATCCTGGAAGACTACGTGCAAGCTCCAAATGGGTTGACCAAGGTCTTCAACGACGCCGGATTGAGGAAGTACTGGTTCCCATTGTCAAACATGCCTAAAAATGGTCAAGATTGGCCTCTAGTAAGTGACATGGTTAAAAATAATCGGAGGCTAATTGTGTTCACCTCGGTTGAATCCAAGGAGGCATCAGAAGGCATCGCTTACCAATGGAATTACATGGTGGAAAATCAATGTAAATACCCAGCTAATTACACAATGAAGAAGTCATTAATTTTTTTCATTCAAAATTTAAATAATATAATAAGTTGGAAAGGCATTTCTGTCATGAATTTCAATTGGTGAATGAAATTCTGGTGTACAGGGAAATGCATGTGTCATAGGACGATTGTTTTATTTTTTTACATTATTTTTTAGATTTTGTGTTCGTGGTGTATTTACAAGTTTATTATTACTTTACTTTACCATTTTCTATTTATTGGTGCAGATGGAGATGGCGGTATGAAACAAGGAAGTTGTCCAAATAGAGCAGAATCAGCTCCTTTAAATGACAGGAGTAAATCATTGGTTTTGGTGAATTATTTTAGGTCTATACCAATTAAAGAGCTAACATGTGGGGAAAATTCGGGAGATCTTATCAACATGCTTCGTACTTGTTATGGTTCTTCCGGCAATAGATGGGCCAACTTTGTTGCCGTTGATTATTACAAGGTATGCACACACTTTTTTTGTTATTTGGGTTTGACTCAGACAGGAAAAAAAATACAAAAAAGACACTGCTTCCATTGTCTAATCTGTTCGACGATAACACTGTAAATTGTCTTAATTTTGGATAATTCGATGCAGAGAAGTGAAGGTGGCGGGTCGTTCCAAGCTGTAGATACGCTCAATGGAAAGTTGCTATGTGGGTGCGATGATGTTCACGCATGTGTGGTGAGTATGGATTAAACCTTTTTTAAATAGTTAATTTATCTCTGGTGCCAATGTTAACTATATGTAAATATTTAATTTTTATTTTGTGAATTTTTATTTTGTTGCAGCCTGGATCAACTTCAGGAGCCTGCACTGCATGAACTCAAGCATAGGATTGAGTTCGTATTTTTTATGTGAGGAGTCGGAAAATAAAAGTTAAATTGGCAGCATAGAGAAATAGTTTAAAATAGAATAAAGCCATATGACCCTTCAACAGTTTCTAGTTGATGTCTCGACAATTGACAATTTCTCGACCAATGTTTTTTTCAATTTGGGACCCCGGGATCTAAACATAAATGGACCTCAATGACCTTTTTGAAAAACAAATGGGTCTCTTAACCAGAGAATACAAATAGCAAATAGCTATGTCATGTCGCCATTAACACCTATTTTTATATCTTTTCGCTTCTGTGCACCAAAATACCGCGCCCAAGAATTGCTCGTGACTTATTTTGGGCCTCTTGAAATTTCCAACCAACCAACCAACATCCTTGCATTCGAAACTCCACGATATTTTTTACGGGAAAAAAAACATGATAGTATCAGTGATTATTACTTATAAAAAATCATTACATTGGGGTTTATACCCCAAAAGACGAAGGGTTCATTCAGACTTCATGTGACAATTAAGAAAAGAAAGTTGTAATAGATTATAAAATAAAAGATAATTGTTGGAGTAGTTAATTAATTTGTAGATCTCGTCATCCAATTTTGATAGAAAATTCATAATTTGTTGGTCAAATTTCTGATAGGAATGATTCCAAAAATAATAGAAAATTGATGTTTAAATTTACAACTTTCTATTTTCGCATTTTTTCAAATTCGATAAGAAAGAATGACAAAATTAGGTTAGAATATTTGATCTCATATTTTTTTATTATGCCGAAATTAATTTAGCTTTTCTATATTGAATATGAGCTGGAATTTTTGGACTTAGGTTAGTTTTTTTTATATATTGCCAAGTTATACATGAAAAAAATAATTCATAAACAAAATATTTAATATTTAATTTAATTTTTATCTTACCTTAGCTTTATTTTTTCTGTAAACTTATACATTTTATATTTTTTTCTTTTCTCCTCTCTTTATTTTTTTCAATAAAGTTCTTTTTCTCCACCAGTTTTTTTTCTTTACCAATTCTAATATTTTTCTTCTTTTCTCTTTGCCCATATTTCATTTTTTCTCTTTTGTCCAATCATTTTTTAGACAACCACTCTAAACTTGTTCCTAAGTTCATTTTGACATTCTAATATTTTTTTTTAATAATAGAGTTTTTAATTTAAAAATTATTGAAGATAAATTGTATAAATACATAAAGATTTTTATAAGAATTGCTTCTTATATAAGTGCCCATACTACTCCGTTGGACATATTTAAAAAGAGAGGGAAAAGGAGAGGCTTTTGTCTTGCGGATTGGATACAGGCCCAAAAACTATAATTTGCAGTGGCGTCCTTATTTAGATTGGGCTAAGCCCAATAAGTTAATGAATTGATCATTCTCCAGTTTCCAAAGATCAAAATTTTGACACCTTTAATTCTAACAATATCATTTGGTAATGCATACCTAGCCGAAAATTCAACAAAATTTAAGATATAAGAAACACTGTGATAGTTATATAATTTTACATATTATAGATAACCCTGCGTAACAACTTGTTTTACTCAGACTCTCGTTAAAATGAAGGATGGCTACTTGGTCCGGAAGCCTGGTCCAAGAATTTGCCCATACATCAAACACACACAAAAAATACGTCTATTTATCAAAAAGAAAATAGTGCCGGGCTGATGAACTTGTCGGACTAAGTATATTGATATTTTTAATCCTTTGGAAAACATTACACCAGCAATGAGCAATAAAATGCATGAAAAAACTTGAATCTAATGATGATAATGTGATGCATGTCTCGAGGTAACTTTCAAAATGTTCAAGCTCGTAGAAATAATGGATCAATCCAGGCACATTCATTTATGAAGATATGTAAGTGCAATCAGCATTCAGTCAAGTCAAACATAGGTTCCTGGGCTTTGATTAGAGAATTATCATTTCTTTGGTCTATGTTTTACTTTACTTTTTAACTCCTAATGGTGAGGGGCATGTGAGTTAGTGGGTTATCAGGATGGATCTAAAATCTGACAATTAAAAATTATTAACTGATGTTATAGTATTTAACATTCTATAATCTAGATCTTGAATGATGAACCCACCGTTGATTACTTTTCGGTGGGAACAAACCTCGATGTTGCTTTGATCTGTGCGAGTGAATTATCAGTCGGCTACTTTTTGAGCAACAGTATAAAAAAAATATAAATTTCATTTTATCCAATGATTGATCAGATATGGTATTACATTATTGTGATTCAAATTCTCTGAATGAAATTTTTTTCGTAAAGGTAAATATTTTCTAAACGAGATGTGGTAGTTATCAATATGATTATTATGCATGAATTCAGGAATCAGATTAAATTATTGTGGTACATCTGCTTGCGTCGGTTGTCGTTCCAAATTCCCAGTTGTGCAAGAAAGAATTACCAGTTAAATTAGTCAATATTTTAGCGGCGAGAACCATATCCGGTTCCCATGCAACTTACCTGATTGGCGAATTGTATTAGGTCAAAGCATCAATGCACATTACATATACCCATTTTCTTAATCGATTCGCCTCGGTGAATCATCCACATTTTTTCAATTTTTTGTTTTCGGAGTTACACAATTTTGTGGTCATTTTCAGGTTGGCCATCAGTCTGGTACTTGTCAATTGAGCAAAAAAATCGTACCCAAAGGACGATTAGATATGCCCACGAGGGGGTAACATGCAATTGAGAGGCATCAATTTCCGTTATTATTGTTGTTTGTTGCCCAATTGCAACCCCACAATAGATGAAACACAAGTCTTTATTGTGGCCAAGATGACCATCAGATCACATGGGCTTATGGTACCTTCTTTTATAATATGAGGGCGCTGTTCTATGGAGTACTCAAGTTTGAGCTATTAAAAAAATTAATTGTTTAAATTTTGTTAACAAAGTTTTTTGACATCTTTCAAATATTGTATTTAGCTTAAACTTAAATTAATTGATTGAGTAAATATTTAGATACTAGGTAAAAATTGTAAATTGTCTATGCCGCATTTTGTGAATTGGAGAAAGGAACAACAGCAAGGACAAGCACTTGGGGCATCAAACAAATTGGAATTGGGACCCTTTCACACATGGGAGTTGGGGCTTTGAAGGTGGTGGGTATTTTGGTGGCTTTGAGCTTTGTGACAATGTGGAGCCAACTAAAGAAGGGGGAGAGAATCTTTTGCAAGATGTTGGTTGGAAGCACACACTTTCGATGTGCCAGAGATTTATTTGTTATTTTAAGCCTTATCCTAAGGATTGGTACCACAATTTTGAAATGTAAAATTAATGTAAGTTAGTTCCGAATGAAGAAGAAATCTTCGTTTATGGGATCCAACCATAATCATGTTCGACTTTATTATCCATCTACGATGATCAATTGTGCAACATAAGCTCGAGTAATCAGTGTGCATTTTAAGTTTTAAGAGACTAATAATGTTAGAATTTTTTATATTCTATTTATTATTTTAAAGCATTAAATTTTACAGTGTCATTACTTTAATGAGACGTGTTACAATCTCACTTTTCCAAAAAAAAAAATTGTAACACACATAATTTCGTTATATGGTAATATCTACTTAACAGTTAGCATTAGAGTAAAATACGTTACGATTGCTTCCTCGCCCGAAATGACCATGATCACATGATCTAACTCGTAGACATTAAAGTGATTCGGGATTTGCTTCCTCAACAGAAATGCTCGAAATTGCACACGAGGGTTTTCTATCACTAGGTTTTCCCAATTTGATCACGGCTCTCTTCATGTAGGTTATGTGATGAGTTGATGTTCTGTCGTTGGAATAGGAAAATAATTTTTCAACGTAAAATTTCTGAACTCAACTTGATGAGCTTAAAATTTCAACCTTTTAAAGAATATCTTGGAATTTTGGAATTAGATAAAGAATTTATTTAATCTTTTTCTAATATAATCGGGCCCAACAAAACAGCCCAGCATCGGATATGGTACAAAACCCATCTTACGCATGTCCCCGTCGGTATCTCGGTACAAGGGAATAATTCATTTTAGTATTATATGGTTGACATGTTTTTGAGCAATTATCTTGTGGTTTGTTTTGCCTCACTGTCAAATATTTATTTTCAAATTCATAATTGTAGTATTTTTTTTACACTAAAATCATAATCCAAAAAATTTATGTCACAAAAAATAAAATGAAATTATGAAGCACTTGATAAAAGCTGTCAAATTATATTGTACTGCAATGATCTTTTTTAAGCATGATAAAATACAATATTTTAAAAGTGAACCGAAGGGTAATATCGATTCTTCATGTTTCTATGTTCACTAGTTCTAACCGGTCGGTCTACGGATTTCATAAACTATATAATTAATTATATCTAATATTAAAACATCAATTATATGTAAGTAATTTTATTATATTAAAAAAAATTGAAATTATAAATATTAAAACCATAATAATACTTTTTAAATATAATAAAATAAAAAAAACCAAGAAGATATTTTTGCTGTTTTATTTAGCAAGTGAACCATCCGAGGCCGAGGGTAAACTTGTGGTCAAAGTTGTTTACCGGCAGTTGACCGACCATGCAGGTTTAGATTGAAAAGTTAATGTGGGTTATTCCTCGTTCGCAGTCAAATCAATCATCGATTAAACCATATTTTGTTAAGATTGATAAAGTGGAAGGTGTGATTAATAAGTATAATTTTATATATGTTGATTAAAATAATTACACCAGTATGCTTACGAGCACATATCATCTACAAAAATAATTAACAAGATATATAAACATATTTATGTTGCATTTACAAGTTTCCACATCGCATTTGATATATAGCTTGAATTTCAGGATTTAAAGTGGACATAATGTTCAATGTGGTGTTTCAAGGATAACAGCTTCCCTTATATTAGGCCAATGTTAGTTCTTCAACCGACCAAAGGAGGTGAAAAGTGCAAGGAGACAGAGTGAATAAATTTAACTTTGAAAGATGTTACTCACATCCCATACAGAACAAGTTTTGTTTTCGAAATCTAATTTTATCCACATTGAATAAGCTTTAAATTGCATCTATTTTTTTAAAAAAAGTATGTTCAATTTCAATCATATTATATATAATTTAAAATTAACTTTGTAAATTGTACTGTCTTTTTTGCCAGTATTGTTCAGAGGTACTTAAAAAAAGGGAAAGAGGACCAGCGAGCAGACGCTGAGACGCAGTCCAGTCCAAGCACACGTGAAGTGGCCTCTGGCATCTCTGGGTGGCCACTTACAAACAAAAACTTCTATTGGCAACTCTTACCCACCACCCACTCCTTTGTGTGTTGAGTTCCATGTAAATCTTTATTTTTTATTTTGCAACTCTAAATAATTGTTGACTCGGTTATAAATGAAAATATAACAACTCAAATTTGTCAACAGCTTTTACTCCTATAAATTTGTAGTAAGTTAATAATTTAAATACTAACTTCGTCATGATGTAAAATTTTATTTATAAAAAAAGACTACAAAGTATATCCTAGTTGGTGAATAGCATTACGAAAATTGTTAACTTATACATGCGCGCATAAATTCTATCTCTAATATGAAGGTTAATTGTGATATAAAAACTTATATATAAATTTAAAATTTTTGATTTATACTTCCATTATTTTGTAGTTATATGGTGGATGCCAGTTTCTCTCTCTCAACAAAATTTATTTAATTTCTAACTATCCAGTGAGAATATAATTGCAAAAAAGACGCGTACCCATTATTCTTATTTTTTCGACCATCAAGAGAGTTTCTATAAGGGAAAACACTACATCAATAGAGTGCAAGCTAAAAAAGATGCCCAAGTGTGGAAAGACATACATATACACACGGGTGGAGATGAAAATGATAAGATAAGGGTCTTAAGTTCGTAATTTCACTAATTTGTGCTGTCTCAAAAAGAAGTTACCATGGGGATGTAAACTAAAAGGTGATAGTTACAGAGGAGTAAAAAACGAAAGTCGGATATAGAAGGGTTACTATTTGAATATTTGTTAAATTGAGTAATTTTAATTCATACAAAATTGGATTTTTAAAATTATGAATTTTTACTAAAATTATTATATTTTATTTTGCGAATTAAAAAATTTTTGATTAAATTTTAACACTTTTTTCTCTACACTTAAAAGAGAAAGAGATTTCCACCAAAAAAAAAAGAGAAAGAGACAAATCAATCAATTCGGTGAATAAAGACAGATACACGTTGACACAAGTAGCCACACGTGCACTCAGTTTCGTCATTGTGGTTCAACCCCACCAGCTTCCCCATTTTATTAACTGTCTGGGTCCTACGTTACAGAATAATTCATTCACATCTTATAATCTTAATTTCAATATTGCTTCTGTGTACATTGGATACCCGCCGGATACTTTTTATTTTAATTGTAAAATAGTCAATCGAATAACTAATAGTTTTTAAATTTTTATGTGAAAATTACTAGTTTTGACTATAGTTGTAGTTTTAACATTTTTCATAGGTTAAATTTGTATTAATAAAAAAATGTTAACAACGTCTACAAATAGAAAAATGAACTACAACAAAAATAATATTTTGTGTCTATTTTCAATTGTCACTCCTTTTATCAACTTCTCTCCGATATTGCCTCACAAATTCAAATCCATAAGAAGAACTTTAGAAATGTAATGGTGAAAAAAGGGTGGTAATTAGAAATTTGACCGTATGCATCTCAAATGAAATGTAGTGACAGGTGGTGGATTGGGATAGGGAATTACGGGAGGTGGGGATGGTTGGTTAGACCTCAATAATTATGTGGGAAGAAATAATGGCTATGGAGAGGTTAGCAAATCCTGCCACGAAAAGGGCAGAAAATAACAATAAAGAGGCCCTCGTGCAACTTTCAATTCAAGTCAATCCAAATCACATTTGCCAACAAATTATCACATGGTAAAAAAGTAGATTTTGTAAAGCATATGTATTTTTTTTAATTGTTTGGTACATTAGATCAAACAATTTAAATTTCAGTTTAGTATAAATTCAGACGACAAAATTTTACTAATAAATATTTAAAAATGATGCATACATAATTAATCAATTTCGAGACATCGTTGAACTAAAACATCGTCAATTGAAATTGCATATTAGTTGTAAAGAGTTGTTTAATTTAAAACTTACAGTAGAAAAATATACGGACTAAGATACTACAATGATAACACTGACCGCATCATTGATAATTTAATGCCAAATTTAATCAAATGAAGTATGTAGTAGGGTGAGGTCATTATCAGGTTGCGCATGTGTCCGTGTGGTTGGACGCTACTTTCTTCTCATTTGCTCCCAATCACCAACGAAAACAAATTTTGCCACCTTTTAGTTTATTCTCATATATATTTTTTCTTATTATTCTAGATATATTTTCCATTAATTTGTTAATGAACCTCGATAATTTTTAGTATTAATTGTAGAAACACTTTATGGTAGAGGATGAGCTGGGAAGATGGGTCTCATCAAAGCCTTAAATTGTGAGACATCGATTCTGATGCTTCTCGATGACTTGTGTGATATAGAAAAGATTTTTTAACGGTGTTGATGTAATAAATAATATATCAACTTGAATTTACTTTGCAAAAAATAATTTGAAGTTTTTTCAGTGCATCATTTAAAATTATTCAGTTTAAGTTTATATTAATTAATTTAATAAATATTTTGAATATCGAATATTGTAAATTTATAGATACGTCCAAGAATTTTCTTCCGGCAGCGAGACACTCGTGCAAGTCTTTTGGGTGGATGTACTACACCCTACAGGTCAACTGAGAGTGTCTTCAGATCTCGTACAGATGGTTTACACGATCAAATTTCATTACGAATGTTATTTTAATGTTGATTCTTTCAATATTGCTTTTTTCATTTGTTAACTTGTGTTTATATTGTTGCTTTGTCGTTTTTTTCCCTTGATCCATAATCTTATGTCGACTCTTAACTGTTATGATATGTTCTGGATACAGCATCTAGTTGTCATGGTTATCCCTATTCGTATCGGCCTGGCTCTTCTCAATTATTATTTATTTTCAAGTGTGACTCCTCTCAATTATATAGGTAAGCCTACATATCGACATATATAAGATAATTATTTGGACATATTATAATTGTGTCCTTTTTCCTTTACAAGATGGGTGGCCGCTAATCTGTAAATTAAGACACCAGATTATTGCATCGTGCTATGATACTTGCAAATTCTTGATGATTAAATTAATATAGTAGTATTATGATTACATATATTTTCCTTTTACAACGAATAAATATTTAGATTAATTATTTAACAATTTATTTCAACTTAATAAAAATATATAGAGTTTAAATTTTTCGGAACATGACAATCTTATATATCTATTACAAAAAAATATTTTTCTTTGAAAAAATTACATTACGTCGATATTACTCAAATATTTTACTTGTTAAGAATTTAACCATATACTTATATCAATTTATTTTTATGATTTGTATCATTCCACCAAAAAATTTGGCGGCCATGTGCGGATAAGTCACCAAAATGTACCTATGCCAAATGATATCAACCAAAAATATATTTTCCCTCTATTGAGCACATCTATGTGATGATACTTTTGCAACCACCCATGTCAAAACAATTGAAATAATATTGCCTTTCTCTTTACAGAAACTTGTCATATCATCTTCTTTGTGCTCTCCATCCTTTCATCCAATTATTGGTCAACGAAAAGCGATATGATGCCATAATTCTCAATGGAGCCCAAAATTATGTACTTCAGTAAGTCCAATGAAACACGAGGGGCAGAATCATGAAATGAATCATAATAACACAAAAATATATTTATGATAGTTACAATAAATGTTTAAAAAAACTTTAACAAAGAAGCATTCCAACTTTATGTAAACAAAAGTTTGTTAGGGACTGGAGTTTCGCTTGAGAGAATTCTAATTAATAAAATTACACTTAAAAATAAGTGTTACATTAAAATAGCTAAGTGTGAGATTCATACAACCCTAAAAAAAAATAATGATATTTTTCCATTAGCATGCTAATGCCAAGTCATAACAACTAGCCATTCCGAAAAGTGTGATTAAATTACCTTTTTTATAGAGTTGTAATGCTTGTTTGGTATGTTGGTTTAAAAGAAGGAATTTTTTATATGAGTTTCATTTCTAGAAAAATTTGTTTTCATTTCTCGAATATAAAGTAAGACCAAATTTATTAGATTATTATCCTTGGTGGGAACAAGCAAAAATAATGCACTTTTCTTCGCCATAATTCGATTCGACTTTCACTACTATATAATCATTCAATCAGACTAAAACTTTATCTTGTACTATGTAATAAGCCATTGCCATTGCCGACGATTCAAATATCCGTTACCTATTGTAATTGTCCAACGAAAACGATGGTTGAACAAACTGCTCACTCACTTTTGGAAATTAGCATATTGCTCATTCGTGCGTGGTTCGTGTCAAATCCTTTTCCAAGGATCCACCTTTTTTATTTAGTCACCATCCAGATCTCCTTTTGGACCCACCTCAAGACAAACCACCACTTAACACTAAGAGCATCAAACAATCTATCTAATTCAGATTAAAAATAAATAAATAATTAATTTTGTTTCTTCATATTTCAATCCAACTCAATCATATATATTTTTTACTCACATTTATAACTAAGTCACAAAGCATACAATAAATTTCTCTTTTATCCACATATAATCTATTATCATTTTTTATTTATATTAAAATTATGTTAAATATACGAATAAATATCATAAGAAGAGAAATTACGATAACAAATTTTGATTGAGGAGATAATTTTTTATTCGAAGTTCGATTGAGTTGAATTAATTTTATAGTGAAAATAATATATAAAATATATATACATCTTTTAGAATTAATTTATATAAATTCGAAGTATAAGAATGTAAAACATATGTTTGAAATTAATAATTAATTTAGTTACGAACACGAATTTTAGTTAAAAATCTATAACTCCTTACTTGAGAGCTCGATTTAACAGATTAAAGTTATTTTGAGAATGTGAGACATATGTCTACAAAATTCTAATTTATAATTTTTTTCAAATTTGAAGCATAATAATGTGAGCAATATGTTTAAAATTAATATTTAATCGAGTTAGAAACGTATATGGTTAGAATAAAAGATTGTGTATCAAAATATGTTAATATTGAACTATATTTATAGAAATTTTAGATATTTACAAACTTCACATTGCTAAAATAACTTCAATTTTTATAACACAAAAAATATTATCCGTACAAAAACTGTTTATTTGAATATGTCAAATAAAACTACAGATCGAAAAACAAAAAATATATTGGATACTACTCAATATATTTTTTATTTTTTGATCTATTTAGTTTTATTTGTAAGGTGAATCATCTGGCCCGCGACTACCAAGTTTGTAAGGTCAATGAGTAGGGACTTATTTTTTCCACCTCAATTTTTTTCTTTTAATTTTTTATAAATTAAAAACTTCCCAAACGATGATGTGCATAGCTTAAGAATATCCAAAAGTCAAATAATCACAGACAACGAATTTAATTTTGAGGGAAAGGAGCTAGCTAGGTAGCAAATATTATGTTGTTGATGAAGAATATACATATTTCTTAAATCTATACTTAGACGATGTAAAGGCGTGAATTTCTCTCGTTCTCTATGTAATGTCATTTAGAAAGTGATACCATAGATTGAAAACTCTCTTATAATCTTAAGTTTAAATTAAAACTTTAAAATAATGAGTTAGTAAATATTTCACATTTTTTCATTACAATTAGTAACGATGAAGGATTTTCAATATGCCATTTCAAATAATAAACTCAATAGTACATACTTTAATTTTGTTAACCTATGAAAGATAAAGTGGTATAAGCACAATAATAAATAATCAACCTATTATGATATCATGTTATAATTTTTATGTTCAGCACAAAATTAGCACAAAATTTTACGACATTGAGTTGATAAATTTTAGATATGAAATTTTTTACAAAACTTTTTGCCTGATCTATCCAGAAAAAATAGAAAAGACACTACTCGAATTCCATCCATTTTTGTCTCATTTCGTACTGCATACATATATGTACAATATGCTTGGATTATGACTCGTCCTTAGACCATCCGCACCCCTGCCCTTGCTACAGTCCGTGCCTTGGGCGCCACGTCAGCGTGACCCTGCTCTCAGTTTTTCAGTCCACACTCCTGCCCCTGCTACAGTGTTCGTGCCCCCAGCCACATCAGCTTTTTTTTCAGCTCAGCTTTTTAAAATACAGCTAACTATATCAAACTCGAATATTTTTTCGTGCTTTTTCGAATACGGTAAATTAAAAATTCAAACCACAACCACAAAAAAAATTTTACGAAATGAAAATTTTATTTAAAATTGCAAATTACAAAAAGAACTATGAAATTCAACAAATTACATAGATTTGCAAATTACAAAAGGAACTACGAAATTCAACAAATTACATAGATTTGCAAATTACATAATTAATTACCCCTACCAAACTTATTCCAAACGTGCTCAATTAAGTCACTACGAAGTTGTATCAATTTATAGAATTTTCAAATGATTTTGGACCACACGTTTTTCCTTTAAATTTGGACCACACGTTTGTTTTTTTACCGAAAAAGGCTCGTAATCTGGATTCAAAAAATTGTTAAAAATTATTAAAAAAATTAAAAAAATTTCATTTGGACAAAAAACTTGAAAATGTTGAAAAGACATTTTATAAATTTTTTTTGAATTTTTTCGAATTTTTTTGATTTTTAAAAAAAAAATTAAAAAAAAATTTAAAAAAAATTAACTCGACCTGGGTGACGTGGCCCAATCAGAGCGGGCCACGTCGCCCGACCGAGGTCGCGCGCCTGTGGAGCCGTTCGCCCCCCTGACACGCGAGGGCGAGGCGCGTGTCACGGGTGCGCCCCGTCTGGTCCAATGGGGGGTTGCGGGTTGTCTTATGTACACCTATCGTACAAAGCCGACCCACATTATATCACATATAAAAAAGACAATGTGCATTTTCATTATTCCCTGCAAATTTTAGAGGGTAACCCCACAAATTTTAATTAAAGAGTAATGCCACAATTTATTATTTTGGTTGAGCGGGCTCATGTAGTTATAAATGATAATTGTCTACTAGGGATTGGGCGGAAGATGCTACAGGTTTAGCTTCTGTCCTCTTTTGGCATTTGTATGCATTTTTTAGTTACGTTTTTAAAGAATCATCGACATCATTACTTTAACGAGGAGAGTCACGGTAGAATAAATTTCCAAAATCTATAGATGGGCTTTTTCTTATCCTCTCCGGTAGGCGAGAGAGAAACCCTAGCTCTTGCAAACAAATCAACAATGGAAAAAAATAACTCACAACTTCGAGGGTCATGCGTTCAACCAAGAAAATGTTAATCATAATATGAGCTAACAATGATCTCCGTAAACTTATATACAAGATGTAGCCAGGAGGGGGTTTCCAATTGCAAACCTAGACTAGATAAATCAACTTTTTTCGACAGATTCATTCAATGAGTAAATATTAACTGAAAATGTTGGTGGTGATACTACAATAAACACAAAATACAGGCAACGACTGATTCAAAGCTGGTCCAAATAACCACAAGCAGATATTAAGACACGAATTCAAGAGTTAAACAAAACACTGAAATTACGACTATAACTAAACAGAGCAGAAGTTGGCAGGCGCCAATGGGCTCAAGCCTCAAGCAGACAGTTTTGAAGTCCTCTGCTTCCTCTATTTTGGTACTCTATGGGTGCATTTCATACGAATTCTGGACAGGATAGAACAGTACAGGACAGTACAAGATAGGCTAGGACAATAATTATTTTAGTGTTATCACATGTTTGAAAACAAATATCATTTAGGACATACAAAACAAACTATGACTAATTTACCCCTCTTCTCCTAAAATTGATTCTCTAGAAACCTTTACTAAGCAACAATACTTTTTCTAAATATTCTGCATTAATCAGTAATGGGACAAAATTAAATTTTAATATTGAAGAGAAATATAAATTCCTATTTTTTTTATTGTTAATCTTCATTTTTGAATCTTATAATTTAATTCATATCAGTTTTTTTTTGGAGAAAATCAATATTAGTTTGTGTTATAGAGATAAGATTTTTGAAAAAAGTGATTTATTAAAAGATAGAGATAGATTTATTAAAAGATAGAAATAAGATTTATTAAAAGATAGAGATAAAATTTATTAGATCCATCAAGCAAAAAATTATTAGGACAAATTTTAGAGATTGGACAGGACAAAAAATCTTTTTTGTGCAAACCTATTTTACCACCAAACTTAAAACTGGACTAAATTTTATGTTCAGTCGAGTCTTAACCTGATAAACAAACGCACCTTATCGGACGTCAAAGATGTCAAAGAAAATCATTTCTTTTGAACTATTTTATCCCTTTTTCAAGTTAGCAATGAATACCTATCCACTTCATTTGTAAATTCTATCATAAAATTTCAAAAATATATTGTTAGATATTTAGAGAGAAAATTTCATTTGTAAAAATTAAGTGGTCAAGTGAAGATTTAAGTGAGATTATTGTAAGTCCTCCAACATAGATGTTCTCCTAAAATCAGGTTTCTTTATCTAGTTAGTATTTTTTAGGGTAAATTATATCTGGCCCCCTGTAGTTTGGCATATTTAAGGCTCGCCCCCCCGTTTTTTGCAAACTGATTAAAAAACCCCTACTGTACAAACTCATTATACAATTTCCCCCCTCTCGCCGGAATCGGCGTTTTTTCCGACGAGAAGGCACATGAAATGACAAATTTACCCCTGAGTTAAAAAATAAAAAAAAAACATTTCTTCTTCCTTTTACTCCTCCATCTTCTTCCTCTTACTCCTTCCTCTTTTTCAACTGACCGGCAGTGGCGTGGAGGCCGTGAACGGTGGAGGCCGAGCCGGTCGAGGGGATGGCCGACATGGGGAGGGCTGCCGGGGCTCCGTGGAGGTGGTCCAGGGGCATGGTTGTGATCGGCCGGGGTAGGGCGGTCTCGCCGGGTGGCTGGCCACCGATTCCGGCCATGGCAGGCGACGCGGCATGCGGCGAAAGGACTGGGGAGGAGAGGGGAACCTGTTGGTGGGGTCGTTGGGGCGCGGCGAGGCCGCACGCGGCGGCGCAGCCAACTTCTTCCTCGTCGTTTCGGTCTAACGCGAAAGGAGCAGCTCGGAGGTCGTCGGTGGGCGAGGCCAGCACCGAACGAATCGCCTGGAGGAGGAGAACCTCCTAAGACGAGAGACCGACGCCGGAGAGGTCTGTGGCGGCGCGGCGAAGAGGGAGGCCCTCACGGCCACTGTTGACGCGGTCGGGGGGAGGATCGCTAGAGCTCAGGGGCATTTGGAGGGCGAGGGCGTGTCCAAAAGAACTGCCTAGCCCGAGGGAGCGTCGATCTGGGGTCGGATCATGATGGCGGGGCCATTCGCGGCGGTGGACGGAGAAAGAAGAAAAACGGCCGAAGAGGAAAAGATGGAGGAGTAAAAGGAAGAAGAAGTGTTTTTTTTTTATTTTTTAACTCAGGGGTAAATTTGTCATTTCATGTGCCTTCTCGTCGGAAAAAACGCCGATTCCGACGAGAGGGGAGAAATTGTATAATGAGTTTGTACAGTAGGGGTTTTTTAATCAGTTTGCAAAAAACAGGGGGCGAGCCTTAAATATACCAAACTACAGGGGGCCAGATGTAATTTACCCTATTTTTTATATATATTAAACTTCTTTTTGATCTTCTGATTTTGTGTGCTCCTCTTATTGCGATTATTTGTCCCAACAACAACAAGCGTTCACCTTTTATCATTCTAGTTGAACCAGTTTGATGACATTTATACGAATTAATTATAAGGCTGTTGCCCTAGTCGATAGCTTTACAAGGAGAGGACCAGCCTATACATATGGCATGTGTGTAGCTGGACGTTGTTCATTAACTACAAAAGATCACGATCACGCACACAGATCAATGTACTTGAGGAGGAATAAATATTGATTAATAGCTTCCCATTATGTGTTGTTGGGATGGCAATTTAAAAAGGACAGCATTTGTCGTACTCTCCATCTAATTCTCCTCTGAGTCTCATTTAATGAACCATTTGTTTCTCTTGTAAGGTCCCCGCGACACTTAACCATGCGCATGCAAGGGCGAGGAGGGTAAAATGTTGAGAAGCAAAGAGAACGAAGCTTTAATATGGTTCAGTTCTTTGTTGTCCTTGTTGGGTTTGGAAGAAATTGAATGCTTTGGTTTTATTGCATTTTTTTTTACGATTTCTGGTGCGTGAATATTTTTTGGGTTTAGTTCAGATTCTCTTAAAACTAGAAATCTCAATAATTATTTAACACTCATGTACTCAAAACTTTCTATAAAATAGAATAACTCACTCTAACTTGAGCACTTGTTGGTTTTTCAAACAGATGTCAAAAAATAATAAGTTTATACTTTTTATCGAATTGTTACTACTCCAAAGTCTTTTGTTTTCAATCTAGAAATTCTTACCAAATTTTCTCGTTGAGGTAGGAGATAGAAATTAGTATCTTAGTTTTTTTATTAGTTGAACCCAACAGTAAAGAAGTCCGAGCTTTTGGACACAAGAAAATAAAAGACTCGGACATATCGAATGAGAGATTTCATATCGAGGCAACAATTAGAGTGAAAAGATTATTTTCACAATGAAATGATAATGTTTCTGAATTCCTAAAAGTTGATTGACATAACATTATTGAAAAAGTAACTGTAAGGTTTAGGAACTTCCTGCCAAATGCCAAAGATATTATATATTTAGTGGCATATGCTATTTGAATAATTGAATATCTTCTATTTGTGAAACATTTGACTTAATATTATGATGGCTAATACTATTTTACGCATATAAAAAGTGAGAGATTTACCGGAAATAGTGAAGTATATAAATAGTTTGGCTAGTGAAAAATCTTGTAATATTTAATTATTTTTTAAATTTTTTGATTAGTATGGCGGCAATTTTTTGGGTGAATGTACACAAAAAACATTAGTTACTAAAAAATATTTTTCTTTATTTTTCAAATAATTGAATTGGTTAACTATCCAACAAAAATAACGTACCTCCTCAAAATTTAAGACAATTATTATATTTTAGGGTAAACTCCGCTTTCTCCCCTTTAATTTTGTGCGCGGAGGAAGCCTCGAGTATAGACGGATGTGGGAGACGGTGAACTCGGGATAGTTGCTCCTTTTTATTGGCGTGGCATAGCATTCAACGTAACGTGAATATAAATTTTTTCTCGGTCGATATTTGAAACAAAATGTTATCGTGGTTATTTATCTTTCCAAAAATTTAGTGAAGTAAAAGATAAAATGTGATATAATATGACACACATATAGAATTAATTTTATTGCATAGCATACAAAATAACTAAAATGATTTGTATCATTGGATGACATTTAATTGTCAGTTATGTTAAATCACAAGTTATTAGAGAATTTTCATTATGATAGTGATATTAATTTAAATCATGGAGTATTAAAGACTTTAATCAACTTTAAATAGCAAAATAGCCATCGGTGACCACTTGCATTGACTTCAATCGTGCCATGAAAACAAGTTGGTGTTTGTATGAGCGAATAACGCAATTATTTATTTTGATATCATGTTTAAAATTTATATTTGATCAAAGAAATCAGATTTTTTTTTATTTGTGTGTAGTGATCATTAGTAAAGGTCATGAGTCATGACCACCATGTAGAAAAAAACGACAATTACCGTGATTTCCCCCGACAATATTATCAATGAGCACCAATTGGAACAGCTTGCTTAATTCTTGTGATTATATGCATTGCGACTGATGATAAGACAGTTGTGTGATTCCCCGCAAATTTTGCCATATCCATGACCAAAGTTTATGGGGTATTCTGACTAAGTTTTTACTTTTTATGACCTCGGTGTTCAAATTGGTAAACCTAAACTGCACTAATCGACAAGTATTTTTGCATAAATATTGTATTATTTGATAACTCCAAACATGTTTTCATAATTTTTAGATATTCTTAGATAGAATTAATTTAAATTTGAATCTAGCATATCACTGGTTAGACCCCAAAATATTTTAGTTTTAACTAGAATAAAATCTAATTAATTTGAGAAGTAGTGGACTGTGGATAGCTCCAAAATTCTAATCATGCTAATAAGTCCGGTTGATGTGATTAGTAACAGTATAGGTACAGCTAAATGCGACCCTGGTGATCATCGTTGTCGGTTCGATGTAGATTAAAATGCAAACGAGTTGTTGTTTGTCATTAATTTGTCTTCTTTGTTGTGCTTTTGGTCCAAAAGGGTAGGCTCATATCAAGTCTCAGATACTGATGAAAATATTTATCATGTTTCTATCTGAAGTTCTAATTTTGTTTACCATTTTTTTATCATGTCGAGATTTAAATCTTAATTATGGTCAAAGATATTCGTAAGTGAGTACTTTGTGATCTTTTTTTTGGTCATTCTAATAATATATTTTAATTTTGAACTATTAAATAAATTACTTAAAACAATCAAGTTATTTACCAGTTAGATAAACTCTCATTCATAAAACTTATTGTTACTGAAACTTACACATTCTTGAAAGTAAGTACATGCATCTTGTATCGACCTAGCCATGATAACGTACCATTTATTATTGGAGTATCTATAGGCGAACTTTAGAGTTGTAGATATAATTAATCGAATGCCAAAATTATAACACAAACAAAGGTCAACATTTCATCCAAACTTTAGAGGCCATTTTTTAAAATACCTTCCTGTAGTAACTGTACAGTGCCACCTCTATCTGTTTCTGTTTTTATTCGGCTGATTTATTAACTCATGTTGTATTATAGAAAATATGCACTGATGAGACACTAAGGCATGTTGTTATCTGAATCTAAATCCGAACATAAAATTATCCGAGTTCGAATCCGAAAAAAAATTTGGATATTGAATTTAGATTATGGATAATAGATTTTTTGCTCACCCCTAGGCTAACACTATTATATCAGTTTTATCATAATGCATGCAATACGAAACAGTAATTTATTGTATTTCTTTCATCTTAACAAAATTTATACACGTATTGAAAAAAATATCTCTTCATCTTGGCCGGATGTTCGAGAAAATATTTGTATGGATAAAAAGAAAATTAATATTTGTACCATTAGAAACCCATCATCCCTTGGATAGAATACAAACTTAATGGGCCATGTACGGTTACTAACTGCATGTCTTGGGCTAATTTTAAAAACCATTAAATGAAATACTGACAAAAAAAAAATCATATCGAGTAGCGACAGTGATATCCAATTTTGTGGTTCCCCCATTTACAATTTCATGTACAATTTGGTAAATGTCACATTTGCTTTGTGAAAACTACATTAAGGTGGAGGTTGCATTTGAAAATATAATAATTAATTTAATTTAAACAATAGTATAATCACTATACAATAGAACGATCATTAAGAGAATATTGCGTTATTCATAAATTTTGCAAACAGATTCAAAATAGCAAGTGAGTGTAGCTGCACTTGCAATGCACCTTGACCAGGTTCAAAGGGAACATGTGTTGTTTGAATTTTCAAACATCACCTCAGGCTAACAAGTCATGCACGGTTTTTTAACCTCTTCTATTTCCGTCGAACAATATCAAATAATGTCTGCGTGGCCACAAAAACAAAACATGTTTAACCAAAAAATGAGTTGGAGAAACGTTTGTGAGCAAAAGCAAAATCACATTAAACTTGTATAAAAATGTGTTAAATCATATAATACCAAATTAAAAAAATTTCATCTGTATAAGAGTTCAACAGCAATGCACCCGAAACATATTTCACAAATTTTCAAGTAGAATAGTGGATTTTTTTTAAATGATGGTATTGTTCATGAAAAATTATGAAAATAGTGCTAATTTTTTTTATTATTATGAAATTGTATCTACGTGAGATACTAATTTTTTTTCATTCTATCATTCAATGACCATAGACCAAGTCACAGAAAAAATAGTGATGTTCAATGTTGACACTAGTTAACATAATTAAAAAGTTTTGGACACCACTTTCATAATTTATTGCGAACAATAGTGCCATTTTGAAAAAAAATTAAAATAGTCCATAGTTTTTCATCTTCTGCCAAAATAGTACTTTCCAATTTTTCAAAGTTGGGTTAGTGGATAGTTACTTCATCCATTATGGGTCCTTTCTGTGCCACATGGCACCATTAGATTGGGAAAAATTTGTGTCACTGTGCAACGCTAGCGTTATTGTCGACGTAACATGACTCAATTAGACCATGTGACATTTTTTACTTAGTTATTTTTATTGAAAAAAGTTAAAAAAAAGTTTAAAAAATTTAGAATTTTTTTTTTGTATCATTTTGTATTATTATATTCGAATAATTTTTTTAATTTTTTTTAAACTTTTTTGTATCCAGTTGATATGCTTTGATTTTTTTATAATTTTTGTGGTTAAAAGTTATTTATATTTTATAAAATAATTATTTTTTATTTTAGAATTAATTTTAATATTTTTTATTTTTTTAAAGCATATTTGAATAAAATATAATTAGCTATAATATAAAATAATGAAGTGGAACTGTATCAAGCTACTATACCAATAACACGGCCAGAGCACCGTAATGTTCTTTAGAGATGACAAAACCAAACACGAGGAAACACCTATCTCCCAAATTCTCTCTCTATGTTATATTTTGATACATAAATTTTGTTGATTAATAATAATATTTACATGTAACGAAGCAAAACTTAGTGTAGAATTCTTTTCTACTAAATTACAGATTAGTTAAAATCAGACACAATAAAATCCAACAAAAACAATTAACCCTCT
>SOPF01027946.1:0-29171 GCA_012979155.1 Hypericum perforatum
CTCGGTTGAATGATATGCTTGACAATCTGAGCGGATCCACTATTTTTTCGAAGATAGATCTTAAAAGTGGATACCATCAGATTCGTATATAGCCTAGTGACGAATGGAAGATGACCTTCAAGATGAGGGATGGATTCTTTGAGTGGCTCGTCATGCCCTTTGGTCTGACCAATGCACCAAGTACGTTTATGAGACTTATGCACCAAGTCCTAAAACCTTTTCTTGACCAGTTTGTTGTCGTATACTTTGACAACATATTGGTATATAGAAAAATGGAGTGGGAACATTTGGAGCACCTCAGGAAGGTTTTTGAAGCTTTGCGTAAGTATTCCTTGTTGATCAATTTTAAGAAATGTTCGTTTTGGAAAGAAAGCATCTTGTTTCTTGGATTCGTAGTTAGAAGCAAAGGTGTGCACGTTGATCAAACTAAAGTGGATGCAATCTGAATGTGGCCTACCCCTATGAGTGTTAAACAAGTAAGAAGCTTCCTTGGTCTTGCAAGTTTCTATAGGAGATTCATTCGGAATTTCAGTGTTATTACATCTCCATTGACTGCCTTGTTGAAGAAGCAATCGGTATTTGCATGGGATGAAGAGGCTGACCGTGCATTTAATGAGCTTAAGGAGAAACTTAGTACAGCCCCGGTGCTTGCATTACCTGATTTCTCAAAGTTGTTTCAAGTAGAAGTTGATGCATGTGGTGTAGGCATTGGTGCGGTGTTGTCTTAAGAGAAGCGACCTGTTGCATTCTTTAGCAAGAAATTGAGTGCACATAGACAAACTTGGACAACATACGAGTAAGAGTTTTATCTGGTTGGAAAAGAATTTGTGCTCTATACGGATCACAAGGTATTGAAGTTCCTAAATAATCAATCCAAGGTGAGCAATCATATGCATGTATGTTGGATCACGTACCTTCAGAAGTTTCCATTTAAAATAATGCATAAAAGTGGAACTTCCAATATGGTCGCCGATGCATTAAGCCAAAGAGAGAGTTTGTTGGTTAAGCTACAAGGATCAATCACGGCTTTTGATTGTTTAAAGGATCAGTATGAAGGTGATGATGATTTCGGAGGCTTGTGGAAGCAATGCAAAGATGGGAAGGGTGTCACTGATTTCTATTTACACGACAGGTTGTTAATGAAAGGTGATCAATTGTGTATACCAAAGACATCCCTTCGTGATCAGCTTATGTGGGAAATGCATGGAGGAGGACTTTTGGCACATCTTGGACAAGACAAGACCTTGGCATCGTTGGCTACACGGTTTTATTGGCCTGCTATAAAAAAACATATAGCCAAGATGATACAACATTGCGTTGTGTGTCAAGAGACCAAAGGTACCGTGCATAACACGGGACTCTATTTGCCTTTACCCATTCCAAAAGCTATGTAGGAAGACATCAGCATGGATTTCGTGCTTGGATTGCCCTGCACCCCATGAGGAGTTGATTCAATATTTGTGATTGCAGATCGACTTTTAAAAATGGCTCACTTTGTACCTTGTAGGAAAACGAATGATGCATCTGGAGTGGCAAAGTTGTTCTTTAAGGAGGTTGTACGTTTGCATGGTGTTCCAAGAACCATAACTTCAGACTGTGATGTGAAGTTCTTAGCAAGTTTTTGGAAGACTCTATGGAAAATCTTCGATGCTACTTTGCAATTCAGCTTAACGGCTCATCCTCAAACAGATGGCCAAATGAAAGTGGTCAATCAAACCTTAGGCAACATGTTACGTAGCCTTTGCCATGAAAAGAAGAGGCAATGGGACCAAGCTTTGCCTATTGTTGAATTTGCATACAACGGAGTAATGCATAGAGTGACCGGGAAGACACCATTTTCCTTGGTATACACGAAGGAGCCAAATCACATTGTGGATGTTACCTCGGTGCTTATGCCTTCAAAGAGTAATCCGAGTGAAATTGACTTTGCAAAGCAAGCTCAGCAAGTCATTGATGAGGTACGCATGAAGTTGGAGGATGCATACCAGAAGGAGAAGACTCGGATTGACACATATTGAAAGGAACAGATTTTTCAACCTAGAGAATAAGTCATGGTTCACTTTCGAAAGGAAAGAATGCCAAGTAACTTGGGAGGCAAGCTACAAGCTAGAAAGTTTGGACCTTTTAAAATTCTGAGGTGATTGAACAATAACGCCTATGTGGTTGATTTGCCATCCAACTTTGGCATTTCACGGACTTTCAATGTCAAGGATTTGACACCTTATTTTGAAGCTTTTCCACTTCCATCCAAGTTAACAGCTCGTGGACAAGCTTATTCCCAAGAAGGAGAGGATGATGTAGGCACATCCAATGAATCTGAGGCTTCCAACCATTCAGATTGAAGACTTCCGTATCAAGTTGCATTTGAAGACATTTATGAGTACCAACTTGCACTTTTACTTCGGAATGTAATAAGGCCTAAATGCCATTTTTAGTTTCCAATTTGGTTTGTTTAACTTGACCGAGTAGGCATTATGACTAGCCAAGTCTTTTCACTTTCTTTGAATTATAAATGTAAAGTCCATGAATGTAATCTGGATATGCATGAATGATTTGAATTGAGTTTATCTCAGAATTACCAAGAGTAATTATTTGCATGGATTTGCATGTGTGCATGGACTTGCACATCTAAGTTCGAATTGCCCTTGCTAGCCATTTGATGCAATCAAACCCCTTCGATCATATAGCGTGAGTTGTCCCTGTTCAAAGTATCTATCCTTGTATTTTAATCAATTCGTTCGATTCAACACCACTTAGATTAGTTTTATTCCGCTGCTTTCATCATTGACCCCCTTCCCTTCCTTGCATTTCAGCCAGATCTTGCTAAAGTGTTTGTCATTCTCATACAACTCTCACAAGAAATCAAATGCCGTGATCACCCCTTGCAATTTAGTGAGTAATATGAGTCTCCTATTAAAAGCATTAGCTAGTACATTCTGAGATCCACTTTTATGAGAAATCTTGAAAGGAAATTTTTGCAAATATGTGCACCATCGAGCATGCATGGGATTGCTAAGCCTAGACTAATCTTACAAAATATTGAAGGCTTTGTGATCAGTGTAGAGTACAAACTCCTTACCAATCAGGTAGTGTTCCTGTGATTTGAGAGCTTCATAAATAGCATAGAACTATTTCTCATACATCATCCACTTCTATCTTGCCTTTTCTCATAGAAGTAAGCTATGGGGTTCTTCTCTTATGATAGCACAACCCAATTCCAAGCCTAGATGCATCAACTTCAACCTTAAAAGCTTAAGTTCTTCTAAAAAAGAAATTTCCAAACAAGAAGTTCCTAACGAAGAAAGAGGAGAACAAGAAAATGGATTCCATTTGATACTTTAAATATAATAAATGAGGACATGTCAAGAGTGAATGCCAAAAATAAATTTGAAGAAAGGCAATGAAAAGAGAGAAGAATAGGTAAGAAAAATGTAGCCTTATGGGATGACACTCACTTTAAGATATCCATCTCTAATAAAAGTGAGGAAGCACAACTCTACTTAATAGCAATTAAGCAAGGAGAATGACTATAGCGGCTTCACTTTTGATGAGCTTTGTAATGTCTTTGATAAATCTCTAGGAGAATTGAGAGAAGGTGTGATTGGTAGATCTTAACACAAAAGAGAGTTATCTCTAAGAAATGAAAGGATCCAGATCCTTGAACAAGAGTCAGAAAAGCTCCAATATGAAAATAATATTCATAACACTGTAATTGTGTTACATTACTAATAATTTATTAGTCGCTCAAGTAATGGATATCGTAGAAATCCTTATTAAACTAACAACAGATGATATAGTTATGGAAATTGGACACCATACTAGAAATTGTTAAACATGTAAATATCTGGAACTAAGAGAGTCTCGATTCTTAAATAAACTTATATTTTATCTCACAAATTTTGACTCAACCTAGTTTGGGTACCAAAATAAAAATTTTAGTTTCTCTTCTAAATATATCTTAGAGTGCATCATGAGGAGAACAAGGAGAAGATGCATGATATATAACTAGAGATCGAATGTTCTTCTCCATTATAAAAGACTTTGTGCATAATAAAGGGAAAGAGTACATTGTCAAATTTGATGCTAATAACAATGAGGCTATGATCTTTGGTTATCCAACTAACTTAGAGGCTTATCGTGTGTTAAAAGTAAGAAAGTAGAAGACTATATATGTGTCTTATTTGATGAACAAGTTTTAGAATCAAGAATTTTCTTACTACCAGCAGATATTTGCTGACTCGGAGCCTCCCTTGGATTTGACTGATATAGGTTCACTAGAGTTACTATTGACTAGCTATGTTTGAGAGGATCAAAATGCAGAGTTAGTATGGATTCTGTCATTAGAGGAGGTACACCATACAATTTTTGGTATAAGCCTAGTTATTGTCCCTAGCCTAGATGGGTTTTGGGGGCATTTTTTTCAGTCTACATGGGATATTATTGGCTCGGATGTTGTGCTGGCTATGCAAGAGTTCTTCACTTTGGTCTCCTTACTGGGCTTGATGTTAATTTTGTGGTCTTGATCCTGAACATCTCAGAGGCCTAGCAAGTTGAGGATTACAGGCCCATCTTGGGTAATTTTGTCAACAAGCTAGTGACAAAGATCTTGGCCTCAAGATTCAATGTGACTCTTGACACCTTACTTTCTTTCCATCAGTTTGGATTTGTACCAAGTCGTAGGATACATGACTGTTTGGCGTTAGCTTTGGAGGGTATCAACTACCTAAGTAAGCAATGGACTGGTGGCAGCATGGCCATCAAGGTAGACATCTGGAAGGCTTTTCATACCCTATCCAGGATTTTCTTATAGTTGTGTTATGGACCTGGAGCTTTGTGGATGCTTTTGGGGAGATAGTGCTGAGTATTTTATATTATGCTCGATTGTTAATTTTGGTAGACGGAGTTCCAGTAGGCTATTTTGGCTACTCTTAAGAGGTGCGGTAGGTTGATTTCTTATTCCCACTTTTGTTCATTACGGTAGAAGAGTTTTTTAGTAGGATGTTACAACAGGTAGTGGACATGGGTCATTTTGCAGGATTTTGGGCTGGACGAAGTAGTGCCTTCCCATCTCACCTACTCTATGCAGATGATGTGATTATATTCTTTTAGGCCTCTATGGTCAACTATCACTTGTTGATAAAGATTCTTCAGGATTACACAATAGTATCGGGTCAGAGGTTTAACCTGGCTAAGTCTTGGGTCTACATCAGCGAGAGTATGCCTCCCCAATAGAGAGTGCATTTATTGGATATTTTAGTGATCTTGGTAGGTTAGTTACTTTTTGTGTACCTTGGGATTCCTCTATTTTGTGGGCCCCCTCGCAAGTTTTCCCGGTAGAAGGGCTATTCACTATCTCTGACAAGCCAAGTTTGCTTAGTCCAGCCAGTCATCTTGGGCTCCCTCACACTCCATGATGATCTACCAATGGCTTATTTTCCTTCTAGAGCAAGTTGATAGGTGCGTGCATAATTTTGTTTGGACAGAGGATATTCATAAGCGTGCCTCCTGCACCGTGTTTTAAAATCGTGTTTATACCTTACGAGAGGAGGGCAGACATGGTCTCTGCTCGATTTGCTAAGTAAATTTGGCCTTTCTAAGTAGGCTCATTTGGTCTATCTTGCATGGGTCTGCCTGCTATTTTGACTACATCTGGGATCGGCTATTTGATATGGTAGTGGTGTCTACATGAAGGTATGTGCGCTCCTCTATTATACGAGGGGTATGGAGTTACTTGCCTGCTATAGTTTGCTCTTCCCGTATATTAGCTGGGGAGGACTCGATGGTCAATTTCTAGTTGGATAATTGGCTGGGGTACATGATAGCTGAGCATGTGAGCCTTCCTCATCAATTTTACTCACTATGCACCTTCCTTATCACATCTTACTAGCAGGATGGTAGTTGGAGACTACACATGAGTTTTTATGAGGCCTTCCCAGGAGTGGTTCAGGATATTTGTAGGTACCACCTTGGTTTTCCAAGTAGTGATAGGACAGTCTAGGCCCACGCTCGAGATGGACTACTCACCTCTAGAGCTATATTAGGGCTCTTGGATTTGGGATGTAGCTATTCTATCGCAGAGGTTAGTGTTCTTATGGCAAGCCATTCTGGGGGCCTTCGCCTCTTCTGATCTTATGCTTCATCGTAGATTTATTGGTCCTAGTATTTGCTTTATGTGTTTAGTGGATGTAGAGTCACTAGATTACACACTGGTATACTACCTGATTGATGCTGCATTTTGGAGGTACTTGTTTGGTCTCTTTGAAGTGTCGTGGAGGCCATTTTTTATCCTCAATAAGCTAGTTATAGAGGTGATGCATCAACAGTTTAGCCCTCACGTCAGGTTGCTATGAAGAGTGGCTATTATGATAGTTGGTTGGACACTATGGACATATTGCAATGTGCATAATATTTTAGATTAGCACCATAGTTTGGATGCTTTAGTTGCACGCATGGTGAGCGAGACTGTCATTTTTTAACTTTGGGGGTTGCTTCTCCTTGTAGCGGGAATATGATCTCCTTTGAGCACTCTATATTACACTAAGGTTAGGCCAGGCACCATGCATTATTGAGGTTATCTGGCAATGCCCCCTTGGCTGGCTCAAGTGCAATATAGATGGTAGTTTACTAGGTGTATTGGGATAGGGTCGAGCCGTAGGAGTATTCTACACATACCAAAGTTTCATCAAGGGTTGCTTCAGTTATCCTGTATTGAGCTATTGCTTTTGAAGCAAAACTCTTGGCAGCCATCATCATAGTAGAGATTGCCTTTGAGAGGGGTTGGCACAGACTTTTGCTTAAGACAAACTCTATGTATGTTTTGTCATGTTTTTAAACCTCTCAAGCCAAGGTCCCAAGGCACTAGCGGTCTTGTTGGTTGTGCATGCTGATGCATGTGGCACAAATGTAGTTTCATATCTTCTCGAGAGGAACATGAAGGTAGATGCTTTAACTCACCTCACAGAGGATGGCTGGTGGCCAAACTTCTTGGCTTTTCTCTCTAGTCCTATCACCCATGATATATCTAGGCAGCCATTCTACAGGTTTGTCCCTTGATGTGATTTCTCTATTGACTGCTATAACTTGCTGTCATGTTCGTTTGGCTGCCCTGACTACCAGGTATGTTGGATAGCATGGATTGAGGCTTATCTCACTAGATTCTCAGGCTTATTGGCTAGTTAGTGGTGAGTTCCTTTCCCCACATGACTATCAGGATTGTTGGTTAATAGGTTTATTGTGGGCTTTTCACTGTTCTGTACCTTTTTCTTTTTGATTTATTGAATTTTTTTATAAAAAAAAAGAGGTTTGTTGACCTTTTGACAAAGAGAAGGATGAAAAGCTTATCATTTCTAAAGATAATAAACTAGTGTAAGAAAATGCAAGAAAACAGGAGTCTGGAAAACTTTCAAGAACATCATTTCACTTAGGTAATTAGTAATCCATACCAGGAAATACTAACTTTGAAGTGTAGTCTACAATACTTGTACACATCTTGAATTTTCATAGATGATGAATCTTGGATGATTGCTATGTATAAAAAGTTAAATATATTCTAGAGAAGTAATGACCAATTGTTCATTTTAAGACAAGAACTAAATGGGTAGTTTTTTTTAGTGAACTAAATGGGTAGTTAGGAATAAGATGGATGGAAATATTCTACTTACGCAAAATAAGGATAGACTTGTAATACAAGGCTATTCCCCAAAAGAGATAAAAAAAAAAAAAAAAACCTATGATTAAACATTCACACGTCTTGCTAGATTAGAAGTTACTCAACTGTTAGTATTTGCATGCCACATGGTCTTCAAAGTTTATCAAATGGATATGAAGAGTGTATTCTTAAATAGTATCATTAAAGAAGAAGACTATATAGAATAATCAACGTAGTTTTGAAAGCTTGATATACCTCATAATATTTATTATTTGAACAAATCTTTGTATGGTTTTGAAACAAGTTGAGAGAGATTGGTATGAGAACTTGAGTATTTTTTTATGAAAAATAATTTCAGAAGAGGCAACATTGATGTGATATTATTCATTAAAGGTGAAAAAAAATAATTTAAATATATGTCAATGATAATATTTTTGGTGCAACAAATAATTTTATGCGCAAGAAGTTCTTAGAAATGGTGCAAAAGAGAGTTTGAAATGATCATGATATAAGAATTAAAATATTTTTGAAGTCTTAAAATAAGTGAATCTAAAAAAAAATTCATAAGTCAAACTAAATATGACTACTAGCACAAGGGTAAACAAGGACGAGGAAGGTGTTTCATTTGATTTGAAAAATTATCAAGATAAAATTAGATCCCTAATTTATTTAAACTAATAGTCATCCTATTATATTCAGTGTTTGTATGCGTCTTAAATTTCAATCTTAACACATGAAAACTAATTCGTGGCTATTAAAAGAATATTTAGATACTAAAAGAAACAATCAACATGAATATTAAGGAAAGTAGATTTGAATTGATTAGATATTCAAATGATGAAGGTAAAAGTTGGATAGGAAAAATACATCAAGGACTTGCCAATTGCTTAGAAACATATTAATATCATCGATAGCACAAAGAAAAATTATGTTTTTCTGTCCATACCTAAAGCTGAGTATTTCTCCACTAGAAGTGGTTGTCTTCTTTCGATAAAGTAACAACTCTAAAATTACGATATAAATTTTAATAAAATACCTATTATGTGTGATAATGCTAGTGAAATTTTTCATAGAAAAAATCCAGTGTAATATTCTCGCACAAAGCATATTAAAATTATGACCACTTTCTTCAAATAATGTCCTAAAATGTGATATGGAGTTATAATTTGTGTGCTCAGAAAATAAATTGGCAGTCATATGTTATTATGAAAAGAAGAGAATTGGGACTTACTAGCAAATGAAAAGTTATGAAAAGTTAAGCGCTAGAGTCATAATGGAATAAGAGAACTTATGAACTTTCATTAAAGACCAATGGACTATAACAATCGACTGTCACATCCAACGATTAGTTATTGATATCCTTTAAATTTGGGTTTGCTTTATAAAAAGTGTGATTATATCTTAATAGGTTATAGTCACCTCTCCTCTTCTCTCTTCATCTTTTCGTCTTCGGAGTCCTCCACTTCTTCTCTTCCCAATAGCTTTTCGTTTCTCTCCCTCTCACTCATTTGGAATGATGAGACATTCCAGAGGTGTTCAAGGTCTTTCCAATCCTCAAGAGAAGAGAAGAATGTTATAAAATCCACTGGTCTTTTGGCTGAGAAAGAAATAGAAGGTTTAAAAGTCCTCTACAATAGATAATGGTCTTGGCGAGCGAGCGATGAGTACAAGAAGCGCTCATTTTATCACCTTATTTTAAAATTAGTTAGACTCATTTTCGAGTCTGTTTGAGTTATTTTATAACATTCTTAATTTTGTCGCCTAAAATAGGAACTGGATTCAGTCCTGGACAGGTAAATGAGTCTAGGACGTCCTGGAAAGAGAAAAGAGAGGCGGGAGAAGAGAAAAGGGAAGTGGGGGAAGAGAAAAGGAAGGCGCACGCAACATATGTGACCTAATTAATTAATAACCATTTTCATAATTATCATTAATTACTTACTATTAATTATCGAGCATTAATTAATCGACTATTCAAGTGGTTTAGCAAATTATGTTCAAGTGGTTTTATTGGTACGTTCAAGTGGTTTGCAAGTTAATGTTCAAGTGGTTTTCTTATTATGTTCAAGTAGTTTTCTTAGTATGTTCAAGTGGTTCCCGATGTATGTTTAAGTGGTTTTTGCCTAGTATGTTCAAGTGGTTTTGTTATTATGTTCAAGTAGTTTTGTTAGTATGTTCAAGTGGTTTTCTTAGTATGTTCAAGTGGTTTGTCAATTAATGTTCAAGTGATTTTTTTAGTATGTTCAAGTAGTTTTCTTAGTATGTTCAAGTAGTTCCCAATGAATGTTCAAGTGGTTTCCAGCAAAATGTTCAATTCGTTTCTTTCTATATGTTCAACTGATTTTCTTACTATGTTCAACTGGTTTTCTTAGTATGTTCAACTGGTTTTCTTAATATGTTCAACTGGTTTTCTTAGTATGTTCAACTGGTTTTGCCAAAACTAGTTGAACATACTAAGAAAACCAGTTCCAGGACGGTCCTGGAAATGACTTCCAGGACCGAATCTTGTCCCCCTAAAATGTTGTTACCCTTTTTTCGTGACTTTGAGGAGAATTTTGCATGTAAGCAAGGAGAAACTAAAAAGAGGCGAGCGTTGGAAGATTTATGCTAACAGAAAATTAGCCGAAACCAAGCTTCATTCCCTGAATGGCATAATCTACACCAGTCGGTGCCTTTCTTGCACAAACCCGCCGAGCCACACCCAAGCCTAACTGACAAACGGGAAAAGAATTTCATCCTGATTTTTCACAACTAAAAAAGAAATTGGCTAATGATAGAATTTTTTTATATCCTATTCTAATATCTATTCTATTACAACATACCAGGAATCGAACCCTGGACTTCCCAAACCCCTCCCCACCCTTGTGCCGCTCGACCCAAGGTCACTTGGCGCTAATGATAGAATTGTTGGATCCTTAATCGAAAATTGGAAAATATATGTAAAATAATCATATAATGGGCTGTCATGTTCGGTTGAGCCCACTTAAAAGTGATCAAATGAGGTTTAGGTTTTAATATATCTAATAAGTTGTGGGTCTTTAATGTGTAGAGACATTAGGCAAATTAGGGTTTTGTTATGGGCAAACCTATAATTCCATTAAAACAGGAAGAGGAACATTTTCATGGTACCCGGTTTAGACAAGCCACTACACTACTCTTCCCATTGAGATTAGGTCAGAGAGAATTGAAGGAACTTTGTAAGGCCAACCTATCTTCCAAGATCACGTTACTCACTATGGATTCAGGTATGCTTCCACATTCAGTTAATCTTAATAGTTTACAAGAGATCATTAGGTTATGGATTATAGTTTATATAAATCCTAACAAGTGGTATCAAGAGCCTCTCATACTTGAGAAAGAAAGTAATACTTGATTGTATTGATTTGAACAGACGATTACATAGCCTTTTATACACAAGTAGAGAATATCTATAGAATCAATAGATTAATTACAAATCTATGAGAATAAGAAAAGTTGTAATTACATATCTACGAGAACAAGGAAATATTATAATCGAATTGCTGGCAGCAATCTTCAAGGAAGGAAGTGACCGTTTGATGAAATCTGGAGATATCAATAAGCAAGATTGAGTCACAGATGAAAAGATTTTCTTCCTGAGTTGAGCTAATCTTGTAGAGCTGTAGTCTTCCGTAATTGGATTTGAGGCATGTGTAACCAGCTGTGTGACTTGGGCTTTAGTCTTCAACACTTCCCCTCAAGTTGGGGGTGTAGATATCGTACATCCCCAACTTGAAGAGGTGCGATTGAAATAGATGAGATCCCAACGCCTTAGTGAACAGGTTTGCAGGTTGATTTTCACTCTCGATGTAGGGTGTTACAATAGTTTCATCCTGGACTCATTCCTGAATGTAGTGATAATCGATTTCAATGTGCTTTGTACATTCGTGAAATACCGGGTTGGTCGCAATATGGATTGCCGCTTCATTATCGCAATGGAGAGGAATTGAAACCTCCAAATGGAAATTTAGTTCTGTTAATAAGTTCCGAACCCAAATAATTTCAGTAAGCATCATCTCTATGGTGCGATACTCTGCTTTGGCACTGGATCTAGAGACCACGTTCTGCTTCTTGGACTGCCAGATGACTGGATTATTCCTAACGAATAGGCAGTAGCCCATCGTGGAACGTCTTCCATTTTTGCAACCTACATAGTCAGAATCACCATACGCAGAAATGTTTAAGTGCCTGGAATTAGTCATGAGAATTCCTTTGCCGGGACACCCTTTCAAATACTTAAGAATGCATTCTAACAAATCAACATGTTGAACACGCAGTGAGTGTATAACTTGGCTTAATAAACTGACCGTATAGGTAATATCGGGCCTTGTAATTGTGAGGTATATTAACTTACTAACCAACTTTTGAAAGAGAGTAATATTAGGGTAGAGTTCACCTTTATCGTTGAGAATTTTTGTATTTGGTTCAAGAGGAGTTTGATAGGGTCTTGATCCTAACTTCTTGACTTCCCGAAGTAGATCAAGTACATATTTTTGCTGATTGAGGAATACTCCTTTGGAGGAGTGAGCAAGTTCAACTCCAAGGAAGAATTTCATTATTCCAAGGTCCTTTATGTCGAATCGAGCATGCAATTCTTGCTTGAGCTCCTTGATTTGAGACTCATTGTTTCCTGTAATCAGAATATCATCTACATAGACCAAAAGTATGAGCTTGCCTTTAGAGTTATCACGAATAAATAATGAGGAATCAGAATGACATTTTTTAAAACCAAGGTCAAGTAGCTCACCACTGAGTCAATTGTACCAAGCTCTCGAAGACTGTTTAAGTCCGTAAATTGCTTTGTGCAATCGACACACTTTATCTAAATTTTTGAGGATGTGACCTAGTGGGATCTTAAGATAAATTTCCTCCTCCAAATTCCCTTGAAGGAAGGCATTCTTAACATCCATTTGTTCGATCTTCCACCTTGCAATTGATAGCAATAGAAAGGAGGATGCGCATGGTATTCACTATAATCAATCCATTGGGTTTGAGTGAAACCTTTAGCTACGAGACTAGCTTTATATCGCTCAATTGTGCCATCGCTATTGTGTTTTATTTTAAAAACCCATTTACAACCAATTAGTTTTTTATTTTTGGGCAAATTGCAAATTGTCCAGGTTTTGTTACGATTGAGGGCTTCAAGTTCATCAACCATAGCCATTCGCCAAGGCTCGTGTCTTACGACTTCAAGAAAATTAGTGGGTTCAGTGTGAGTGTCCAATTTGCTTAAAAAGGTCTTGTGATTAAAACCAAGGTGATCGTAGGAAATTTGGTTTTCAATTGGGTAGTGACTAGTGAAGGTTTTAAAATCACGTAATATAGAATTTGGGAATTTTTCTCAAGCTGATCTCCGAACGATTTGACCAAACTGGTTATGCTCTAATTGAGCCTGAGTCTGATCAATTGGGTTGTCGGATTGAGGCAATTGACCAGCTGACTCATGATTAAGTTGAGGGTGTGAGGGTATACCTTCCGACTGATCATCTGTTCTGACCACAATAGTTGGAGGTTCTCATTCCCTTGTCTTGAGTTGGTCAGCTTCTCTAGTCGTAATTGGAGATTCATTATGCACTCTCGCCATTGGAATTTTGACCTGTGAATTACATAATTGGTGAGAGTTGTAAATATCACAATAACCAGGAGGGATAGGCAAAGGATTAGGCGTATGATTAATCTCCCCCTGAGTTGTGCTTCCTGATTTATCGTCAATAAAGTAGGGTGTATGCTCTAGGAACTCCACATCTCGAGAGACGATGGTTGTTCTTGTGGTTGGGCAAAAACACTTATATCCCTTTTGTATGGACGAGTACCCAAGGAAGATATATCAGATGGACCTCTTCGCGAGTTTATTTCGCTTTTCGGCTGGGATTTGCACATATACACAACATCCAAAAACTCGTAAATAAGTTAAATCAGGTCGTTTTTGGAGAAGAATTTCGATTGGAGATTGGTGCTCTAGGATGGCACTTGGTAGTCTGTTCATCAGGTGGCACGCGGTGAGAATTGCATCACTCTAGTAACATCTCTTTACGTTCATTTTGAATATAATGGAGCGAGCAATCTCTAGAAGGCGCCGGTTCTTTCTTTCCGCTACACCATTTTATTGCGGTGTGTACATACAGGAAGTCTGGTGTATGATACCTGCATTGGTTAGAAATTCATTGAAATCATTTTTATATTCAGTGCCATTATCAGTTTGAAACATTTTTATTTTCGCATTGAACCGATTTTGGATCAAATTGTAAAAATCTTTGACCTTGCAAAACATGTCACTCTTATGCTTCATCAAATAAATCCACGTAGCACGACTCCTGTGATCAATAAATGATACGAAATAATTAAAACCATCATAAGAAATTTGAGGTGACGACCAGACATCCGAGTGTATCAAATCAAAAGGAGAGTCATAAGTAGTGTTTGAAAGGTGAAAAGGTGTCCTGTGATGTTTGGCAAGGTTGCAACTCTCGCAGTGGTTGGGAACCTTATTAAATCTAGGAAAAAGTTTGTTCAATACGGAATTGCTGGGGTGTCCCAGCCAATTATGCCATAAATTTGGTAGATGGGATGTCTCCGCGGTGAAAGAATTGGGTTTGGTTTCTGCGAGCTTCAAATCTAGCGTGTAGAGTCCTCTCTTTAGACTTCCTTCACCAATCATCTTCAATGTTCTGCAATTCTAAAATTTCACACAATCTGACGTGAAAATTGCTCGATAATTTAAATCATGCGTTAGTTTGCTTATGGACAGAAGGTTCTTTTGACAGTTTTGGAACGTACAGCACACACAATTTTGAATTAAAGAGATTGATTTTTCCTTTCCCCATAATCGGAATGAAAGAACCGTTAGTAACCATAATTGATTGGTTTTCAAGAGGGGTTAGATCATCAATAATTGATTGATCATTTGTCATATGAGCATTAGCTCCCAAATCGATAATCCAAGAGTTATCAAGGCTATCAGTTTTAATCGAGGAATGACATTGAATGGTAGTGTAGCAATTAAAAAACTTACCTTCTTTACCATCCGATTGTGAAGTTGTTGGGACAGGGCTGGGCTCCAAGTTTCCCTTCATATGGAGGAAGACCTTTGTGCCAAGTCTTCAATCGAAACATTGGAGTTGGAGCTCGGTCTTGGAGTCATCGAAGAGGATGTGTGGTATGCATTTACCCTATCAGAATTGTGTCTTCCATCTGAGCTCCTCTCCCAATTCACCTTGAGATGTGGATGTAAAATCCAACATCTTTCCTTGGTGTGCCCTGCTTTTCCATAATGATCACATTGGTAATTTGGTTTAGTGATTGATTTACCTCCATTATTGGGTTTGTAACCCGTTCCAGATGTGGAGTTGAGAAATCGTCGAGCTGCCAGAGCCAGATTGGTCAAGTTCACTTGTGTGCCAACAAAGGCACTCGTCTCAGCTGTGGATTGGTGTCTCTGGTAGGACGAATCTACCTTTTTTTGGATTTCCTCTTTCTGAATCCTTGAGCAAATTGAGTCAAATGATGGGAGTTCTGTGGCTGTAAGGATGCTATCCTTGAGGACTTCAAATTCTGGTCCCAATCCCATGAGGATTTTAAAAATTCTATCCTCCTCCTCACGCTTGTTGATGATGGCAGGGTCAATTGAGGATGGTCTCAACATGGATAGTTCTTCCCACATTGATTTTAACATGCTTAGATATTCCACGAAAGACCTATCTCTTTTCTCGAGATTAGCAATCCCTTTCTGAATTTCAAACACTCGATAAAGATTGTCAGTTTGAGAGTATAGGGACTTCACAGCGACCCATAGATCCTTCGAGCATGTCGCATAATTGAACAACTCGTGTAGATCAGAATCAATTGAATTCAAAAGCCAGGACATTACCTGATGATTGTACATACGCCATTCAGCGTAGTGTTCTTCTTTTGTTGCTGGAGCGGGGAGTTCACCATTGATGAATCCTACTCGCCCTCTTCCGCATAACGCAATGAATACGGCTTTAGACCATGAAAGGTAGTTTTTTCCGTTGAATGAAACCGTCGTGATCTTGAGGCTGGTGTTGCCATCGATCTCAGAAATTTTCTTAAGTAATCCGAGACAATTACTCGAGGTCACAGCCTTGGCAACTTCTTCTCCGGGGACTACTTCAGACATAGCTATTTAGGAAATTATTAGAACAGGAATTGGGCTTTGAAACCTGGCTATGATACCATGAGAAAGAAAGTAATACTTGATTGTATTGATTTGAACAGACGATTACATAGCCTTTTATACACAAGCAGAGAATATCTACAGAATCAAGAGATTAATTACAAATCTACGAGAATAAGAAAAGCTGTAATTACATATCTACGGGAACAAGGAAATATTATAATCGAATTGCTGGCAGCAATCTTCAAGGAAGGAAGTGACCGTTTGTTGAAATCTGGAGATATCAATAAGCGAGATCGAGTCACAGATGGAAAGATTTCCTTCCTGAGTTGAGCTGATCTTGTAGAGCTGTAATCTTCCGTAATTGGATTTGAGGCGTGTGTAACCAGCTGTGTGACTTGGGCTTTAGTCTTCAACAATACTAGATTATTAAGATTGCAAGATTGTAATCTATGTTTCATTGATTTTGCATCGAGTTTACGTAGAATCCTTCGATCGCCCTTGTGAGTTTTATTTGTTCAGATGATTCAGTAATAAGGTTCATGATTTGCTTCGATTTGGGTTTCGTGAACATTGTTTAAGGATAAACAAAGAATTAGGTCTATCGCATGATTAATTTATCATTAAAGATTAATTATATTATCGTTGTTTTTGGATTTCCTTAATTCCGTTTTGTTCTTGCGATTATCATGCTTTCCATGATCACTGGAATTAAATATTGGATTTGGATTCAGTAAACATTAAGAATAAAGTAATCAATAAAAAGGGAATTGGAGGATTTTGGGATTTCGGAGGATCGGAGAATTTATTAGTAATTTTTTTTGGGTTCATCGATTAATTAAGTGAAGATCCGTCCGATAACATCAAGTTTGTGTCGAACCCATTGACAAGCAACACCATGCATGAAATGATTCCATTAGGTTATAGGGATTATAGATTAATTTATTAGTTTTTGGATTTAGCATCGAAGACTTCGTGTGATTTTGAAATTGTATGATTCCGTGACTTCGGACAATATTCAGTTTAAGAAATTTTTCTGGATTCGATGTGTTGTTGTCCTCGTTAATTTTCTTTGGGATGCAGTATGTAATAATAAGGATTCAGTTCAAGGAAAATTGAACCGTATAATATAGATTCAGCATGATCAGAAATCAAGAATTAAAATATTCCTCAGAAACCCTAGAATATCGGAAATTAAAAGCAGATAAAATTTTATAAATTGTTTTCTCTGTTTTGTAAAGTTGGTGTCGTGATGAGTTTCTGGTCTTCATGTTTTGGTGGCTAGGAAAGGATTATTGAAAATTTGGTTTCGATTTCGTGAATTAAATTGATGTTCAGATTGCAAGTGCATGTAATTTTGGTTATTGTTCAAGATCTGCACTTAATTTATAATGCCGATTGCAAGCATATAGCTTTGGTTACTACATATGAACAATTATGGATTCAGTAGTTTCGAAACAATGTGTTTATTTATTTAAGGAAATCGCCATCGATTCACGGTGATGTTGTTATCATTTAGGGTTTTATTCGAATAAGTGAATTATTTGCGATGGAATTGTCATAATTTAGATTGAGTTCAAGAAAAATTGGTTATTTGGTTATTTTCTCGAACATTCATAATATTATGTATATTAAATTCAAATATTAAGTATTTGTATGTATTTTAAAGTAAATCGATTGACACAATAAGTTGCCAAAGTGATCTCTATTGTGAAAGTCAGTTTACGATAAAATATAAAAGGTTGTGTATGTGCATTTTATGTAAATATTTATTGGCCCAAAGGAAGGTTTATTATTTGACATGCTCTTATTATCATTGTTCAATTGCTATAACAAGATATCACTTAAAGTTAATATTTTTTCCAAAGATAGAATATTAATGAAGTGTCCGGTATCTTGAAATGGGATAATACTATTATTTGAATTTATTACTATTTCAGTTTAAAGCTAATGTGAGCATATTTTGTGTTGTTTTGCATACGTTCTCTTATTCAGCTATAAGTAATCCTGTGAATGTTTCTGCCAACATTAATCCGAAAGCTATTCCTAAGGCATTGAGAGACACTATGTTAGAATAAATTTTGGCAGTTAAGGAATATCTTGTTGATATTGAGACAAATTTTGTCGAGAATGAAAAATCTGAAATTGGTACACTCTTGACAAACCTTATCTCAATGAGGTATAAGGAGGGTTTGCTGCTAAACTTGGATTGTACTACAGTTAATTTAAGTTTGGTGCCTAGACATACTTGGTAGATAGATTCGGGTGCTACTATCCACGTAAGTGTGTCTATGTAGGATTGCCTGAATTGTCGAAAGCCAATTGATACTGAAAGACTCATCTATGTGGGTGATGGCAAATCAGCTAAATTTGAAGTAATATGGACATTCAGATTGGACGCTATTTGGATCTTTTAGAAATATTTATGGTATCACTATTTAGACAAAATTTGATTTCAATTCCTGCATTGGATAAATTTGGTTATTCTAGTTCTTTTGGAAATTGAAAATTCAGTTTGTTTCATGATTCAAATTAAGTTGGTTCTAGTTCTTTGTCAGTTTACGATAATCTATATTTGGTTAAAATAATTGCTTCATATAATCAATCCCTGCAATTAAGTACACAATCTCATAAGCAAAAATTCACTAATGAGAATTCAGCTTTGCTATGACACAAAAAGTTAGGTCATATCTCTCAAAAGAGGATAGATAGATTAGAGTCAAGCAAAATTTTAGACCCTTTAGATTATGCAAATTTTGATGTTTGCATTAATTGTATAAAGGGAAAAACAACCTATCAAAGGAGATATGATACCCTATGGCTAAAGTAGACAAATTTAGCCTCGAACAGTGTCCTAAAAATATTTTGGAGAAAAAGAAAATGCACTAATTTCCATATGCGTCTGCAGCTGGAAGTCTGATGTATACTCATGTTTGTATGCGTCTGGATATTGCATTCATTACATGGATGTTGGGTAGATATTTAAGCAATCCAGGATTAGCTCATTGAAAAACAGTCAAAAGAGTTTTGAGGTACTTATAGAGAACAAAAGGTTACATGCTCATATATAGAAAATTAAATTGAGATTGTTCAGTACTATAAAATAATTCAATGTGGTCAATTGTCTATAGGGCATATTAGAACAAACTCCATAATTGTGGATCCGCTTCCTAAAAGAATGACACCCAAGATATTTCATGAGCATACTGCTCGTATGAATGTTGTCTTTATTGAGGATATTTAGTTTTAGTAGGAGTTTTTTAATTTGGATGTTGTGATAAATATGTTTATGGTTATTTCAGTTTATGGATATTTTCAGGCTATTTTCTACAGAAATAAAGTTTGGTATTTTATCCATACTTTGGTTTGTTCGGTTGATCTCAATAAAATTTAAGGTTGGACCAGTTGGAAATAGTCATAGTTTGGTCATGTTAAATGATATTTCCATGCTACACATCCATATCATGATCTATGTCATTTAGTTTTATCATATTATGACCATTGATGAGTCGAGTTACGAAATAAATATAACGAAAGCTGCTTTAATCATGTTGGTATGATTGATGGACGAGATTGGTTAAGATGCATTTCAGTAATAACGTTAAAATAAGCTCAATAAGGTATACATTACATGATTATAAAGTTACATATATAGTCCAAGTAGGAGATTGTTGGATCCTTAATCCAACGTTGGACTTATATGTGAAATAATCATATAATGGGCTATCATATTTGGTTGAGCCTACTATTTGTTTGGACTTTAATATATCTAATAAGGTGTAGACCTTTAATGTGTAGAGACATCAGGCAAATTGGGGTTTTATTATGGGCAAAACTATAATTATGGAAATTAGGTTTACCCCTTATAAAAGAGGGTCATAGTCCCCAGGTTAGACAAGCCACTACACTACTCTTCCCATTGAGATTGGGTCAGAGAGAACTAAAGGAACTCTCTAAGGTTTGTTATAACTCGAATGGCCAACCTGTCTTCCAAGATCATGTTACTCACTATGGATTCAGGTACGCTTCCGCATTCAGTTAATCTTAATATTTTACATAAGATCTTTGGGTTTTGGATTACAGTTTATATAACTCCTAACAAGAATCACCCAGTAGACGATGCAGAAGATGCCCATGTCATCGACTAAAGTCTACCCTTGTAGAGTGGCACGTTGGACCCAAAATCGCTTGCTAGCTCAGCTCCTCTGATGATGCAACTTGCATCAAACAGCATTTGAGCTAAATTTTGCGTGGGAGAAATATTCATTTTGATAGCATTGGACCTTTTTGCACCATTTTTAAGATTGAGAGAAATATGTCTCTATAAATATTCTCTGAACATTCAAGTGGCCAACGGAAGGACAATAACTCTGTTGGGCTATGCTAAGAAAGTACCAATCATGATTCGAGGACATGAGGTAAATGAAGACTTTATAGTGGTTAAACACGTAAGTGCAAAGAGTAACTCCTAATATTAGTGTAACTATCCCATGATCTGATCAAATGTCTCTAATATACTAACACAGGTCTTTTCAGCATGTTTTGTCCTCACTCGCATGTACCTTAGGAAAATTCCTACGAGTTTACCTATCCTGGTCCTACTTTCAGCCAAATGTATTTTTAATCTTGAAATTTTTTTAGGATGTGTTTCCAAAAATAAGGTACACCTATGGATAATAATAATAAAATTTCTTAAGCATTTCACACAGTGAATATACAAAGTATTACAATTAAGAAGTCCATTCTTGGCAAACTGGCAAGCTACAATTGATGGTAGTGACAAATTGATTTCACCCTTAATTGGTAAAAACATATTCAAGATCGATACTAAGATAGCCTTACAAGAAGAAATTAGTCTGTTAGTCAAACTCATAGAATCATATACTCATAGCTCCTTTGATAGAATGCGCATCTTATCCTCTGCTGGTGTCAATGAAGCATTTGACCAAGAGATAACTTAACTATGCATTGCACTCATGCAAAGGAAATTTGATGTCAAGTTCGAGGAAGTTGTAGTTACTATCTAGGAACATCCGTAGGGACAGCATGGAGAGAGACAACTAAACTTCAAATAAAGGTCCCTTTTGAAGAAGAACAGAGACAAGGTGATGGAGATAATTGTGATAAGTTTTAGTTTAGTTTTGATTATTACTTAGTTACGTATTGATAATTATTAGATCCAAGAGTTTCGATAAAACTCTTTCATGTACTAGATAAGTTCTAGTAAGTAGAATTAGACTAGAAGTTTATTACTTTACTTCTTTATATGCAGACTACGTATGATAGTAAAAAGGGAGTTGAATTTATTAAAATTTGGGATTGTTCCTATTGTCATGCTTATTCTAGCAAAGCTATATTGAGTTTTACGGATTAAGTATCTATTGTTCTAATAATGGAGATAATTGTGATAAGTTTTAGTTTAGTTTTGATTATTAATTAGTTACGTATTGATAATTATTAGATCCAAGAGTTTCGATAAAACTCTTTCATGTACTAGATAAGTTCTAGTAAGTAGAATTAGACTAGGAGTTTTTTACTTTACTTCTTTATATGCAGACTACGTATGATAGTAAAAAGGGAGTTGAATTGATTAAAATTTGGGAATTTTCCTATTGTCATGCTTATTCCAGCAAAGCTATGTTGAGTTTTACGGATTAAGTATCTATTGTTCATGTCAACAAGTCTTCTCACTACATCAGTTGGTATCAGTGACCAATCTACACTCCTTGAGATGTCGTCAAAGAGGGACGCGCAAAAGGAGGTGACCAGCTATGATCATCTAGAGCATCGGATCAACGTATTGTCGAAACAACTAAGCGAGGTTCTCATCTTGCTACGTAACATCGTGGTCACTCGGATGGGTACCACACAGCAACCTACCAGTGTTGCACAACTACCAACTATCGACAATCTCTCCTATGACAACGAGGTAACTATCGACAATCTGTGGACACTGCTGGCTGGACACGGTCTACCCCCGACCAAGTGGGACTCTTACCCTGGTGAGGAGGATGAAGTCAATGAAGATGATATTCTTGTGAGTCAACATCTCTTAAGGACTGATCATACTGATTTTTTGGGTGCACCGATTTATGACTCTTACCCTAGTGAAGAGGATGAGGAGGACGAGGTTGAAAAAGTTGTTGCTAGTACGTTGCTAAATGTGCCTTTACCCCAGGTTATCCATGGTTATGAGATTGATTTTCTCGGTGTTGACAAGTTTGAATATGTGGAAGGTTTTCTTTTGTTAAATTTGTAGAATAGACTGAAGGATGTTGAAAAGGTTGCACGAAGATGTGAGTTCATGATCTTTCATCTGAACAATATTTACGGTTGCCTAGGTTTGAGATATTTATTCTATTGGAGTGGACGATATCAAGTGTCTCCACGCCGCTCGAAGATGTTCAAGAATGCATGTACGAAGGTCTACAACTGGCCTACATTACCAAATTCGAGGACGAATTTCTCCAACCGAGGGAGAATGATAGAGATAAGGATGAAGATTGTGATAGAGATAAGGATGAAGATTGTTATTAATTATCTTTAGTTTTATTGTTAGTTTTAGATAATTATTAGTAGTTTTATTTATATTAGAATTATATCTCTTACGGTTATTTTAGTTCTTATAAATATGACATCTAGGATATTGTTTTAGGCAATTGATTTGATAAATAAAAATTAGGGTTTTCCCTTCAAGTCTTGATTATCCGGTTATTCTTGTAAATTAACGGAACAAGATTATATCGTTCATGTTCAACACGTCTTCTCGCTGCATCACAAGGTCAAGCTAAAGACAAAAATAACAGATCCCATCACTCCGATGGTCAAGTAATATTGTGTTGATGACGTGGGAGCATCGTCAACAGCCAAAAAAATAAGCTTGAGCAAAGAGGTGAAATTCAAGTTCACCGAATGACATTAAATGCAGGGGCACTTCTCCTTTTAATCTAACCAAGCTTGTCCAATCAATATCCTTCAATTCAAGGATCTTCCCTATGTCTTCTCCAAAATCATGAACATGTTTTTGTTTTCTTTTGTTCTCATTCATTTGAATTTGTTTTGATCATAGAGGTCTTGATAGGTACTTTTGGTTGAATTGTTTGACTTTGTTGACCACATAGGTCTTCAAATTCATTCATTTTCCTTCTCATTTTCTCTTCTTAGTTCTTCCCCCATTGCGGACAATGTGTGTTGAAGTGGGGGAAGTTCCATGCAAAATTTTGATGCCTAGGTGTAGATCAAGTTGGATTAGCCTAGGCTACATCTGAGTTTGTAAGAATTTCGATATCATTTTTGTTAGAAGTAAAATTTGTTTCAGTTGAATTTTGATATTATTTGCGTATTTTTTTATGTGCGTTCAAATATCTACTTATTTGCGTTTATGACATTACCTCATTATTTTAGCGGAATTTGTTTGAACAAAACTCCGTGTTGTTCTTTGCCTTTTTAACTTCTCGATTGCCTAAATTTGAATTAAAAGTTGAAAATTCTAAAGAGACAAAGATCTTTGGTCGTCGCCGCTAGCAAGCAAAGTCTTCCCCTTGACCAAAAAAGTCTCCTCCTTTTTGTTTGACACTTACTTGGGGACCAAGATGCAATGTCCATTTCCGAGGCACAAGGCAAACGTACATTAAATAGAAAACCGTAGCAACAATAAAACAAAATAAAAGTAAAAAAAGGAAGGAAATAAGGGCCGACCGAAATAGGAGAAATATGTGTCACTTGGTTCTACTCCGATGAATGTAACCAATACCTTATTAAATTGCGATTACTAATTTTGAACTCGAATAAATAAGAATATTTCATACCATTAAATATCAAAGGTAAAATGTGAAATTATTCTTTCATAATTGACAAACTATTATTTTGTAAACTAATTAAAATAGATAGAGTATTGTATGACTTTTGTAATAAGTCTCATAAATGCTTACCATACCCTAGCAGCGTTCTTGCCCTTATTTAAAAGCTGCCAAAATAGTAGAAAAAGACGGGATCCACCTGCTATAATATCGAGAGAGGAACGTCCCTTGACTCCCAGAATTCCAAAATAAATAATCGAATTCCAGAATTCCAAGCATTCTTCGTCGTCGGTGCAGATTCATTCTCTCGCTTTGGTTCGCGATCGCTCTCCTAACCTTAGCAGGCGAGCCTCTAAGGTATTTACTTATCGTCCTCTTGTCTTAATTTGATTTAATTCAATGGACCCTGGAAAAATATGATGATTAAGAAAGAAAACGAAAATAATCTAGTTTATTGCCTTTTCTTGTTTCTCTGATCCTTGAATTGCGTCTTGTCGAACGTCATCGTAGTCGCTCGTAGCGAATTTTTTGGGAGTATATCGACTCAGTTCAATCTGTTGGGGTGGGGTTGCAGATGACGGGGTCCGATACATTCTAACAACATGGCGAATAACGGCATAGTTGTGGCGTTGTTCAATAATGGCACAAATGTTTTCCGTGGTTCAAGAATGGCATGTAGAACAAAGGTAACTGCACAAGTGAGCAGAGGGAAGATGCAGAAATCGGAGGCAGAGGATGAGCCTTGCAATTTATTGCCCGAATTCCGTTGGGATTTTTCGTTTGGGACTGGAAGAAAGACTTCGAAACGGCAGTATAGCTCTTTAAGTAAGAACAGTTATAACGATAATGTTCAGTTGCCTGCCAGAAGGACCAGAACATATTCATCAAAGAGAAGAAAGTTGGATTTTGTTTCAGTGAATGATAGAGAGAAGTTGCAGCAAAAGGACTGCGAGGATGAGCCACACTGGATCAAAAGGACCCATTCATCCAAGAGGATTGGATTAACTGAGGATATTATATCATTGACTGACAAGATTCCGAGGAGGCAACGTAGTCCTTTATGTAGGACTAGATGCACTAACAGTGTCTTAAAGAAGATAAAGGCAATTGTCTGTATTGATGATAGTGACGACCATTGGTCGCCTGCCTCACTGACCAGAACAAATTCATCCAAGTGCCGAAAATTGAACTCGGGTTTTGATTTGGTGAATGATAGAGAGATTCCAATGTGGCAGCATAGCACATTGAGTAAGAGTAGGAATAGGCTTAGCAGTAGCCCTTTATACAAGGGAAACAAGGATTGTTTGGGCATCGATTCAGAAAAAGAACCAGAAGAGGATGTTTCAGAAGAAATTTCTGTTACGAAAATGATGAAGAGAGGTAGAAGAGGTAGAAGTCTAGATAACCAAGTAAGCAAAATAACTGAAAAGGATGCCAAAGAAAATAGCAGTAACAGGGGAACAAGCTATCTGAAGGTAATTTCTCTCATTTTGCTGAATATTACTGTACAGGTATATTTAAAACGGAACCTTTACCAGTTTGTTGTTGATAAATGTTACTCATCATGTCTTTTTAGGGAGAAGCAGAATCTCTGAGATGTCATCAGTGTATGAAAGCTGACAGGAAAATCTTTGTACCCTGCAAAAGTTGTGAGAGCAAACTGTATTGCACCTCGTGTATCCGGCGGTGGTAATGTATCAATCATGAAATTTATAATTTTCTATTTATGGTCAATGAAAAGCTAACGGACCATATGCTATGTCTAGTTATCCCAAGATGGAGGAAGAAGATGTAGCGGAACAATGTCCATTTTGTCGCAAAAACTGCAACTGCAATGTTTGTCTGCACTCAGTTGGGTTGATCGAGGTTTGTCTCATAATTCTATATATCTTTGAATGAACAGCGTTTCTCGGTTCTTCCATGCTTGTTGTTGCTGAGTTTTTAACCCGTAAAAGCACATGTGACATATGTTCTACATTTCAGAGGCTTCATTGCATGGCATTATTCTGATTAGTATATGATGACGTTTCTTACATGCAGACATCAAAAAAAGATATCACCAACAGCAAAAAGGTTCAGCATCTTTCTTACTTAGTTCAATCATTGTTTCCCTTCCTGGAACAAATATGTGAAGAACAAGCTCAAGAGGCAAGGCATGAGGCTAAAACACTAGGTAAGTTTATAAGCTTTTGCGAGAGAATGTTATCTTTTATTAGTGGTGAAACATTGACAAAGCATTTACCAGGTAACTCTATTGCCATACCCCAAAGCTTCTGTAACGACAACGAGCGCATGTACTGGTAAGAGCTTCTTGCTACTGGGAAAACAGTGTTCATGATTTTTTTTATCAATTCTTTTATATCTTATACATTGGATTTTGTTGAATGTTGGTGCAGTAACAATTGCGCGACTTCTATTTATGACTTCCACCGTAGCTGTCCAAAATGTGGTTATGAACTATGCCTCGGCTGTTGTCGAGATATTCGCAATGGGACCCTAACGAGCCGTTCGAAAATAAAGTTTCCCTACTTAAACAGAGGTTATGAGTACATGCACGGTGGAAAACCAATGTCTTGCGAATCTGAAAAGTTAGTTCATCGTATGTCCTCTGTCATTTGGCATGCCAATCCCGATGGGACCATTTCTTGCCCTCCAAAGGAATTGGGTGGATGTGATGACTGTTCATTGGAGCTCAAGCGTATTTTTCCGACCGACAAGATTTTGCACTTGAAACAGAGAGCAGCTGAGTTTTTGTCCCATAATGACAGGGAGCAGCCGGAGATCAAGTGTAACTGTGATAATTACCTTTATTCTCCTTCATTCACAGAAACGTTGAAGGATGCCGAGCTTCTTCATTTTCGACATCATTGGGTTAAAGGTGAACCAGTTGTAGTTCGTGATGTTCTTGGAGCGACAAAACGTTTGAGTTGGGAACCTATGGTCATGTGGCGGGCTTTATGTGAAAACACCGAGTCACAGATTGCGAAAAAGATGTCAGATGTGAAGGCCATTGATTGTCTGGCTTCTTGTGAGGTATCTTGGTTGTTGGAAGAAATTAATATTTGCCTAATAAAAATTCTGATACTTGAAAATTCTTGCAGGTTGAGATTAATACTCGCCAGTTCTTTAAAGGATACACAGAAGGGAGATGTTACGCCAACCTCTGGCCTGAAATGTTGAAGCTCAAAGATTGGCCTCCATCTGATAAGTTCGAAGATCTCTTGCCTCGCCACTGTGATGAATTCATCAGCGCATTGCCCTTCCAAGAATACAGTTGCCCCAAGTCAGGCATTCTTAACCTGGCCGTCAAGTTTCCGACAAACCATCTGAATCCGGACTTGGGACCCAAAACTTACATCGCATATGGTATCAAAGATGAGCTTGGAAGAGGAGACTCGGTGACGAAACTGCACTGCGACATGTCCGATGCGGTAAGCAACTTGAACTCTGGAGCTGTTTATGATACTAGAAAACCAAATTTTATTCTTCTGTTTGTGTTACATGCTGACCGTTGGTAACCTATTTATCTGCACCTGCCCCCGATCATTGGGGCCAGGAGGTTCATGGCCTGGAAAGAAATTGTGGAAACAGTTTCAGGAAAGGATTGAAACCGTGAAAGAAACTCTAGTTTTCAGCTTGATTCTGACTAAAAGAACAACTTGCGTCGGGGCATATTTTGATTTTCATGTAACTTGCATCGGACACCGTTTGGGCCGACGAATTCAAATTGAACTAATTAGGACCACTGAAAAGTGTCAAAGTTCTCCAATCAAATATTTAATATTGATATGTTCCCAAAATCTCAAACTCGAGATCTCGTTAGTAAGCTGATGTCCATAGCAGCCTCCATCATTTTGCATCTTCTTTTCATATTTCACGTTGAGCGAGAAATGGTCACGTGACCATTTTTTTCTCAATTTCTCTATCCAACTGCACGGTGCACAATGTTTTGGACCATTTCTTCTTTATATATGCATTAGATTCCGTTTTGAAAAAAAAATAGCACCCGTGACATGAATCTCGACAAGAGATTCACAAACTCGGACCGTTTGCTATTTTAGGGTGGAGTATACCGCAACTCACGACTTACGCCTTGCAACAAACCTTGGTGATGGCTAACTGCAACCCGAAGCAATGGAAATCGAGAACCTTAGTCTAAAGTCGAATCACGCCACAAACGGTGATGGATGGACCGTTTGATAAGTGAAAGATGAACAAACAAAATCACTCCGCTATGTTCGAACAGTTCTAAAGAACCAAGGAGACAAAGCCACATTTTTTCTTTCAAAATTATTCTTCTCTTCTCATTAATAATGCCTCTTTAAATAGGCTCTAAAGTACAAAAAGATTCCTAATCAAAACAGCTCCTAAAACGGAACAAGATTGGCTCAAATAGGGAAACTAAAACAAGAAACAAATCTAACTTATTTAAGAAGTCTAAAAACGTGTATTTCAGTCCTAAACAAGCCAAAGGTTGCTGGAATATAATTTCCTAATCAAAACAATTGACTTTACTAAATAGCTTAAGTAGAATCTGAAAAAAAATCCAGGCTTCCAAAATAGTGCATTTTATGCTTCCAAAATAGCTCTATTCCAAAATAGTGCATCATATGCTTCCAAAATAGCACCAATCACATCCATGGACTTTGCATGGGCTTCTTGGACGTCCATGGGCTTGTATAAATTGTTTTGAGCCCAAATTTCTTGAATTAGTCCATTAAAACTCAGATTATTTGAAATTGTTGGGCATGGAGAAGAGAACAGTGTGTTGAGAATGTTAGTCCTTTACAAGCCAGATTTGACTCGATGAAACCAAGTCATAATTTTTATTGGAAATTTTGGTATTGTCGGGAATTTCGAGATTATCCCAAAATATTTTCGGTACCGAATGACTTTTTGACTATTCAGTATTCGGGATTCAGGATTTCGTCATCAGTATATCCCGAATATTCATCCCTAGCACCTGCAAGAATGTAGTTTGCTCTCTTGACCAAGAATCATGAAGCAACCAAAATTAAGGAGGCATGAGATTCTTTTTGGGAGGTACCAAGAAGGAGATTCTCTCTGGGAGTTACCAAGAAGGTTGTCAAAATTCATAGGTTGAAAAAATTTTAAAATGGAAAATTGCAATTTGTTAGACTATGGTTTTACTACACCATTTTAGGATTAATAAATTGAAATTCATAATTCAGTCTTTGAGATTTATAAAATTTGTTGCATATAGTTCCCGGAACTAACTAGGCCATAAGTGTGATATGTCTTGTCATGTAGGCTGCAACGACGTAGTTTTGTGTGTGTTGTCAATCTCGAATAGCAGCGACGACTCTTTTAAAATGTTATAGCAATATAGTGGATAATGAGATAATCATAATATAAGATAAACATAAATATAGCACCAAGAATTTCAAACATAAACATAATCATTGAGACTCCTCCAAAGCGAGTGAGAAATTACTATGGGTATTGTTGTGGCTAGAGGAGTCTCAAGGTGGTGGCCAATTTAGGTTTGGTTTTGTGATATTTAAGTGGAAACAAAATCTTCATTATTATATTAATACATTTGATATTATTATAT
>SOPF01027946.1:29571-49526 GCA_012979155.1 Hypericum perforatum
CCTCTCTTTTGTATGAGTCTATTTCTTTTATAAGTTTATTTCATTTAATAATTATGATTTATTCGTTCTTTAATAAAATTGTACAAAATAAATAACTGCATTTTCTACTAGTTTGGAATGGTACTCTTATTTCCTCATGTTTTGTTTTGGTTTGACCTATGAAATTATGTTATTGTCCTTGATATATAAAATGACATTTAAAATTAAGGATATTGAAAGAATTTCTCATATAAATGTGAAAAACGATCGTCAAACTGCAATAGCGGTTTTTACGATTGCAATCGTTTGTTGTATTTAGTTGTCACATAGCATAGCGGGGGTGGTGATTTTCCTGCTGTAATGTTGCGATTGACGACAGAGTTTCTTTTACGTGGCATCGACTCAGAGTTTCTTTTAGAGTGGTAAAATACCAATTATGATGTGTTAGTAGAAAATTACCAATTCAATTCGCCTACTCATCTATCTTATGACTCCTTTCCATGCTATTCGGTTGCACTTGTTATGAGACCCTTACACCACAAAGCTAACAACAACAATGCACACCACCTGTGTTGGATTCCTGATGACATTCCTCTCTCTAGAAAGGATTCGTAACATGTCAAGTTGTGATAAGAAATCAATCCTTTGAGGTCTTGTTAAAATCTCTGTAATTCAATATGTCTATGTTGATTTCCATTGTTCATATAAGAATTCTTTTGTAGCATATAGTTCCTGGCAACTGACTGCACACATGTCTTGCCACGTAAGACGAAATGACATAGTTTCTTTATTCAGAACTCCGATACATGAGCACGATGCCAGGTGTTAGCACCTTCCAGGAAAGTCAACCTAGGTAGACTCTTTGTGATGTTTCTAAGTTTCTAAAAACCTGGCCCGGCATCAACTTATATTCCTTTTAAAAGGTTTTTAGAAACCACATTGGCCAAAGGTCATCCAGTTACCTGTGTTTTCATGTGATTTCACCAGGATCATCCTATATTTCAGAACGCTTCACTTTGTAGGTTGTTTACATTCAACCGGAGAGTTTTACTTCATTAGTGATGTTTGATCTTGTAGACAATTAGCTTTTCTGTTTTTTCTCTCACTTAGAACATCATATCAAAACATGGTGCAATTTCTTATGTAGAAATAGTGACAAGTGTTAAAAGCTTTCTGGTTCCTTCGATACACAGGTTGCTCTACATTTATATCTTATCTTTATTGTCTCCTTATACATACAAATTGAAGAATTTATATCATATTTCAATTTCTCTAGTTTTAATTTCTTTCAAGAATTGTAGATACCACGTATTTTCTCCATAAATGAACTGACCCCGTTCTGATCTCGTATAGGTCAATATTTTAACTCATACGGCTGAGGTCCAATTGAGTCAAGAGCAGCGCGTTTCGATTCGACAGCTGAAACAAAAACATAGAGCTCAAGATGATAAAGAATGGGCAGAACGGGTTGCTTCCAACAATCATCGTGATAGTTGCTGCAACAAAAGCAGGCTGCAAACTCTCTCCTCGGACCTTGTCCATGTGCATGAGAACCCCAAAGTTCACTCACTTGAAGCTGAGGTTTCTGGTTTGGCCACAGAACAAGAACCGGTTGACACAGGAGGCGCTTTGTGGGATATCTTTAGAAGGGAGGATGTTCCCAAGCTAGAAAAGTACCTCCGAAAGCACTCCTCTGAATTTAGACACACATATTGTTCTCCCGTTGTGCAGGTCTCTAATCCAATCCACGATCAGACCTTCTACTTGAGTTTGGATCATAAGAGGAAGCTGAAGGAGGAATATGGTAACTACACTAAAACCTATGTTTTTTACACCTTTTTCCGGCATGTTCCTCTAATCGGACGGTATTCTCAGGAGTTGAGGCTTGGACATTCGAACAACGAGTTGGTGAGGCTGTCTTCATTCCTGCTGGATGCCCGCACCAAGTTAGAAATCTGAAGGTACCGAGTACTCTGCTTTCTTTGACCGCATACTTGCATCTTTTTCCGGCTTTCTCTTTGATACCTCTCATTCGAACAGTCGTGCACCAAAGTTGCTGTGGATTTTGTCTCTCCTGAAAATTTAAGTCAGTGCTTGCGTCTGACCGAGGAGTTTCGTCAACTCCCAGTCAACCATAGGGCTCGAGAAGATAAGCTCGAGGTCACTTCTCTTTCACCTCCAACATCTCTCCTTCCTTTTGCCTCAACATGGTATCTGAGAATGTTTCTTCTTGTTGTAACAGATAAAGAAAATGATAGTATACGCAGCTGAGAAAATACTAAAGGATCTCGAGGCGTTGCAATGCTGATAGCTCCCTTCAAGACCTTTTCTCTATTAAATTACTTACTGTAGAAGAAACCTCACTCACTCACATTTTTTTTTAGGCGGCCAAGGGATATTTTTTTTGGAAGATAAATATTTATACCTGCTAGGAATCGAACCCTGGACTTTCGTCAAATCATATAGGCCATGTGCTACTAGAGTAAATGATCCTTGGCGGGGGCACGGGATTCTCGTCGTAGAATAAGGAAGCAATAGTTTTGACATAGGTAGGTCCAACAGTTTTGGTATGGAGGAATAGATCTGCATTTGTTGACATGATTTTAGAGAACGTGGTATAAATTTCTGTAATGTAAGATTTCCGATAGTTGTCAACTTTGGTATTATTTTGGGTTTCTTTATGCTTGACCTTTATTTATGAGAAGAAACACGGTTGATATATTAATCAACCCTAACTTCCGAAATCATTACATAAAAGAACTCGTAATTATGATGACCGAATCACAACCCAACTGACCACTTTATTCGCTCTTGTAAAATATAACCAAGAGTACATAACGGAACAATCTTGAAGCCCTAATAATAAAAGTAGTTAAATTTTCCACCCATTAATCGGTGGACCTAGAAAGACTATTGATGTAATCAACAGCCACATTGCAATCTGACAGAATCAGGACCAGGTACTCGAGTAGCTATAGAGGACACAAGCGTCATACGTACTTGGATGACCATTAACTCCGCTTCCAGAGAGGAAGATGTTAGTGTTCTGAAATTCTGAAAAAAATTTACAAAGGCATAAATGGCTGCGAACAACTACTGCCAATCTCGTAGAAAGGTCTGACTGGGAACAAGATGCGTCGCAATTGATGACATATTCTTGTGGCAAAGGAGGAAGCCACACCGCAGCATAGGTATCACCAGCACTAGTTTCACCTAGTTAAAGATGCATCGTTCCCAGCTTTTCACACCGCCAGCATATAAAACCGCTAGTGAGAGATTATAAAGTTTTTTCTGATCAGAAAGATCACGTGACACCTCTGACAACCAGATTTTAAAGCAAGTAATAGGATTGGAATCAACATTTAGTCCCAGAGAGCTAAAGAACCATGAAGTTCTAGCATGAGGGCAATAAAATAGATGTGAACCACCGATTCAGAACCAAAGTTACATAACATGTAATATCACTAACACTAAGATTCCTTCTAAACATAGAAATAGCAGTTGAAAGATAGTTCGTTGACAATCTCCACAAAAAACTTTCAACTTAGGCGGAACACCAATCTTCCATAATTTGCCATAGAAGGTGGTGTGAAACTCTGCTAGAATAGGAGGCAGCCACATGATCAGCATAATTAATGAGGTGCCGATAACCAAGTGTAACAGAATAAATGTCGTTGACTGCTCTAGTTTATATCCTCTTATCGTCAGTGAAAGGTTGTGGGTCATTCACATGTAAATCTATTTACATAAATAATAAACGGTATGCAAAAACATACTTGGATAGGTTGATATAGAGTAAAATGTCATCATACCTAAATTGTCTCACGCTTTCCTATCATTTTATGATGCCCACTGATGGATAACATTATCATCTGTTTATAAGCAGAGAGAGGAATTAATACCCAGAGTCATAAGAGAACTCTTACTCTTAAGAATTATCAATCATAGAGTTCAATTACATGATAATCACCTTAATAGAAGTTTCTAAAATATAATAGATAATTGTTACATTCTTCCACTTGGCTCGAATACAGGTTAATAAATAAAATAAGGTGCATAACATTAAGTAATCTCATGGTTGTTTATTAGAGTTTGGTGACTTAGTTGGCACATGTTGACCCAAATTTTGATCCATGTTGACTTGTATTTCTTCAACATTTTGAGTAGCTTTTGGTATAATTGTGGAAGAAGAAATTAATACATGCAAATTCGCATTCACTTTTATTTTGTAAATTTCTATCCTTTGATTAATCCCACTAACTTCACCATTCTCAATGAACCTTGCATTATCAATTTCAACAATTCTTGGACTATGGTTCGGACAGTAAAATGTGTTCCCTTTAGATGTATATAGATAACCAATAAAGTAATCACTTACTGTTCGAGAATGTAATTTCATTTCATGTAGATTTTATAATCTCACTTTCGCTGGACAACCCTAAACATGTAGTTGTCTTATACTAGCTTTCCTTCCAGTCCGTAACAAAAAAGAAATTTTTGGAATAGCCTTATTAGAAACTAAATTTAATAAGTACATAACGATTTTGAGAGCATATGTCAATAATAAATGAGCACTTTTGTATTGGTCATCATACTCCTAACTATTTCAATTAGAGTCTGATTTCACCTTTTTTATACCATTTTATGTTAGTGTACCAGACATGGTATATTGAGCACTTACACACTAGAACATTGACTACTTTTGTCATGTTTACCATAATGTTAACCATCTTTATCTGACCTTACAATTTTCACTTTCATGTGTAATTGCCTTTCGATTTCATTCATGTACACCTAAATGCATCAAGTGCTTAAGATTTTTTGAAGTAAATAGACATGGCCATAACATGAAAAATCATCAATAAAAATATTAAAATATTTTTCTCCACCAAAGGATAGAACATTAAATGGTCCACAAATAATATTGTGTATTATTTCAAGAAGGTGATTACTTTTTGTGACTCATTTATTGCTATGTTTGGTTTGCTTTCCCTTAATGCATTTTATACATATGCCAGATTAGTAAAATCAAGATTCGATAGAATCTCATTCTTTACTAATCTTTTTAACCTTTCTTTAGATATATGACCCCAAATGTTTATGCCTCAAGTAAGCAAAACTATTATTCTCATTGTTACACTTATTTCCAACATTACAAACAATACACAAAGATTCAGAAAAGGCACTATCAAGTTTTAGCTTATATAAATCATCAGATAAGATACCCAAACCAATGAGGTTTGTATTCTTTAATAAACTAAAACATCCAAATCCAAACTTAACATGAAAATTGCAACTATCTAACATAAAAAGAGAAATCAAGTTTCTTGATACTGATGGATGACTAGTGTCTAAGACTAAATGATAAGTCATAAGCCTTTAATTGAAACCTTCCTTCAATTTTCCACGAGGAAGAATCTTTCATTTGGATTTATAGTTTGGATCGAACTGAATCCCTGCATAACATTAGAAATATGAGTTATAGCATGAGAGTCAATCCACCAAGTATTGAAAAGTACTTTAGATAAGTTTGATTCAAAACATATAAATATATTATCTTTACCTTTCTTTTCGAACCAAGCTTTATGTTTTAGGCAATTTTTCCAATAATGTCCCTCTTTTTTACAAAACTGACACTTATCACCCTTCATATCATTCATGGTAGGTTGATCTATCTCAGTAGGACCCTTTCTTTTAAATTTTTTAGATTTCACTTGGTATACTTTCTCATCTCCTTTACTCATAAACTAATAAAAAGTTTTCCCTGTTTATTTAATCTCATTTCCTCTTGAACAATCTTACTAGCCAATTCATTAACAAACCTTTTATCATTCATGGTAGTATAATTAATCTGAAATAACTCTATCCAATAGGTAATTAGCTCAATTAATATAATAAACAATGGCTATATACGATTTGATCCTAAGGTTCTTTGCGTGTACTATATCTTAAATCGTGAAAGTTTTATACGAAACAATCATGCACACAAATTAAACTAAAAATCAATCCATCAATAACATATGCTCTCGATACCATATGTAAATCTAGTTACATAAATAATAATTGATACGCAGAAGTGTATTTGGATTGGTTGATGTAAAGTAAAATGCCATCGTACCTATAGCTTAAGTTTTTGTCGCTTTCATATCATTTTTTGATGTCCACCAATAGGTAGCATTAGCATTTGTTTATGGGCAGAGAGAGTACCCAACTATGTACCTAAATTCAATTTGTTGTGTCCATCACTCTCCTGATAGACGGTTGCTATTAAACTAATAACAAGAATCATAAGAGAACTCTTACTCATATGAATTATCAATGATAGAGTTCAATTACATGATAGCCATCCTAATAGAATTATCTAAAATATAATAGATAATTCTTACATCACATTAAGGATAGCCTCTTTTTCCTAAAATGAGAACAAATTAAAAATCAGCTCATATTTCCATGAGTTTTTTTCGAGATAGGAAAGATCTTTAACCAAAGCCACGTGACAAAGATTGGGTTTAATAGAAGTTATTTATTTTGAAATAAGCCTGAAACCCAATGATTAGTCCATGGGGTAACCATCGTTCCATCTGCATGTTGAGTGTGGCAAGAGATTCGCCATGGTTGGTGTTTGTCTACTCTTTTTCTTCACTCAAGGAGGTAAGAGAAAAATGGCTAGCAACTGTCAAGATTTTTGTGCATGCAAGACTCGTCCAACTAAATTTTCTCATTTTATTGTGATTTTTATTTTGAACTCCTAATTCAATATAGATAGGTTTCTTGTACCATAAGATGTTATCTATTATATAACTAGAGTTGTGTATAATTTTGTGACTCGTATTCATCAATAAAAGTTCTCATTTCTCATCGTAGATATAGATATTAGGTTGAACTATTTGTATATTGTGTATGTATTTTTTGCATTAGTAAATACCTAATATGTTACGACCTAAACTAAGGTTGGTGACTGGCACTAGACTCTGCGATCTATCAATGCCAATATACAGGTCTAGCAAGCCTCAAATTATGATACAACAATTAAACCAAGCCAAAGATAAATTACAAACACAAACCAACAGAATTCTTAAAAGCTTTTATTGCGGAGCATCTATACAGGAGAAAAGAACAACATGATTAGGAGACCTCAAAAGAGCTACCCTCAAACAAAGGAATTAGGCATGCACCACAGACTCCGAACATTCAAAATGAACTAAAGTCTTTGAGAACCTGAGATAGAATAGTAAGGGGTAAGTGTTTGAAAATACTTAGTAATGAAATAGAATATAACATATTAGTTATGGTTGACATATGCGTGTAATAGAAACTCAACCATGTTCGACATCTGTCAAAATCAAAATGCATAATGACAAGATGTTACATATAGTACCAAAACATAAATATAGACACACAGAGAGCCATGAATAGGTTTTGAAAGGCCTCTTCCTCTGACTACACAAGAAATATCCAAATGACCAACAAAATCTCTGTCTACACACAATCAAATGCTAGCTTACATCGTAAACTAGTGATATTCCTAACTTATAAGCTTATAAACTAACATTTTTTGGTTAGTATGGGAAAGCCTGTTGATTTCTTCCACAAAGATAAATATCGTATCAAACATATGATAAATGGACCAGAATCACATCCATCAAACATAACTAATCAGCTATGAGCTCGCAATCTACCTGGTTGTTCATAAATGTCATACACATCATAAACTAATCAAAAGTGTGTCCAAATGTATCATAGACCAATACTATATGCATGTGATGCACATCATCAAAGTTTGAAATATACAAAAAACAATACACAATAAAATTTATCATGTACCATTCACTTACTTAGACAAACACTACTTAAAAACGTTAGTTCCCAAACTTTCAACCTCAGAAAGCTATGTATAATAATTACAATCACATAATAAGGATAACTGTTGGATTTTTACAACAAATTTACTCCTAATGCTTCAAAGCAACTAACAAAGGTATAATCACAACACATCATCTAAATTTGGCAAAAAGTGTCCAAATAGCTAAATTCCTTACAATCCTTATTTCTTACAAAGTAACCCACATGTAAATACTCTATATACAAGTTACTCATGATCACAAGTGCATATAACAATCTATTTTGCCAATAAAATATCAACAAAGCACACGGTAAGCTCAATCATAATTTACCATTCAAAAATATGCTAAATATACCAAATTCAATCGATATATCACTTTGACTCAACTCCTTTATATGTTCTTGAAAACTCAGAGTCTCACAATTAACCTCAAATTCACAAGAATCAACTTACTAGGCCTTATTATTTGAATTCTCTCAACTCTGATCTCAGTCAACAAGTCTAACTTTTAACAAGATGTTTAGTGGCGTAGTACAATGAAAGCAATTGGAACGAATGTGTGATTGAAATTTGATCAAATAGAAAACTAACAAGATAACTCCTCTAATATAATCCTTTCGAATCAAATTAAAGGTTTGCTCACGAAGTAAGCAGCCAATAAGAGCGCCAATCTATCACAACATTTGCAAGTCCATGCAAACAAGGTAAGCTTTTGAAAAGCAATTCCATTTTTTGGTTCCAATTCTTCTGGTCTATTTATTCATTCCTTCCATATTCATATAGAAGGCATGATTTTAGGCAGCTATGAAGGGGCATTAACTCGCATGCCTTCTTATATTCTACTTGCCTTAATCAGCTTTAACCTTCCACTAAATGACATTCTGCTTGCCAGAATTCAAAAGGAAAGAAAGTAAATACATGTTCGGACAGTTGTACAATTATTAAACTTGGACAAAAATGAATCAAGTCGGCCATGCATACAAAAAGATCACCATGCACACGCAAGAAGGAGTTGGATTTAGTCAAATGAATGGAGACATCCTACGACATCCTCCCCTCCTTAGGAAAATGTTAGTCCCGAGCAGCCAACCTAGAAGTTATAGGAAAAGGGTCATAGTACGAAGTTGGATCTACCACATTAAAAGTTCTTGACACTCCCAAGTCTTTAGGTAGATCAATCACGTAGGCATTGTCATTGACTCCCCTCAGGACTTTAGAAGGACCAAATTTTCTTGCTTGCTACTTGTCCCCCAAGTGTGCAGCCATGCATTCTTTGCAAAAATGCACCATTACCTTGTCACTTGGGAAGAATAATTGAGCACGCTTGCGATCGTTAGCTTGCACTTTCTCCTTGGCATACGTAACTTCTAATCTTTTCTTTACCACATCAAGGATACTTTAGACATGTTCCACATAGGTTATAATAGTTGGATTAACACGAGGAGGCTGCAGCACATTGGACACATCGACCAAGTTGGACAAATCACTTACTTGTAGACCTATAGATAGCCCCATTGTACATGAACTCGATAATAGGAATGGCAAGATCCCACTACCTTTGGCATTCATAACACAAGCTTCGAAGTAGGTTGGCCAGGGTGCAATTTATAGCTTCAATCTGGCCATCTATTTGGGGGTGTGTGATTGTGCTAAATTGGAGTGTTGCATCGAACATCCTCCACAAGGTCTTCCAGAATCTAGCAAGGAACTTAGTATCCTGGTTAGAAACAATCGTCTTAGACATACCATGCAAGTGCACCACCTCTTAAAAGAATTTTCTTGCCACTACGGATGCATCATTGGTCTTTTTGCAAGGCATAAAATTTGCCATCTTTAATAACCTGTCCACAATGATAAAATCCATGCTCAAGTCTTCCCATATAGCATTTGGAATTGGCAGTGGAGTGTACCAAGTCTGTGTTGTTGACTATGCCCTTTGTCTCTTGATAAACACAACAATGCTTGACAAATTTGGCAACTTCTCAGCTCATCCATAGCCAATAAAACCTTTCTTGCAAGGAAGTTAAAATTTGTCTCATCCCAAATGTGCAGACAGACCCCCACTATGCATCTCACATTTCAACTAATCTCGCAATAAGGTCTTCAAAATGCATAATTGGTTCCCCTTCATCAAGAATCCACCCTGCAAGAAATAATCATCCACTCCTCTTCCATTCTTGCATTTTAGCCAGATTTTACCAAATTCCTCGTCCTTCTCGTATTGCTCTTGTAAGTAATCAAAAGTAGTGATAGTTCCATGCAATTTAGTGAGTAATGCTACTCTCCTATTCAATGCATCAGCTACCATATTCTAAGTTCCACTTTTATGAGAAATTTTAAACGGAAACTTTTAGAGATAAGTACACTAACGTGCATGCGTGGGATTGCTGAGTTTGGACTAATCATGCAAAAAATTTAATGTTTTGTGATCAGTGAATAGAAAAAACTCCTTATCAACCAAGTAATGTTCTCACGTCTTAAGTGCTCAAAAAATTGTGTAAAACTCCTTCTTGTCTCACCTCATTGAGCTTCTCACTAAAGTATGCAATGGGCTTCTTTTCCTGAGATAGCACGGCTCCAATCCTATACCTAGATGCATTTACTTCTACTTCGAACAACTTTGAGAAGTCAAGGAGAGCCAGCATGGGTGCATTGCTCAACTTGTCTTTAAGTACTTGGAATGCTTGCTCGGCTTCAGTGCTCTACACGAAGGGGACTTACTTTTTGAGCAAGGAAGTCAAGAGAGCTGCCAACAAGCTAAAATCCCGAATAAACCTGTAGTAAAAACTTGCCAAACTAAGGAAGCTCCTTGTTTGACTTACATTCAGAGGGGCAAGCCACGAACATATGGCATCAATCTTTGCTTGATCAACATGGATGCCCTCCTTTCTAACCACAAACCCTAAGAAAAGAAGCTTATCCCTCCAAAAGCTACATTTCTTTAGGTTAACATAGAGCTTATTATCTCTTAATGCCGTGAACACCTCCTTCAAATGCTCAATATGATCCTCCTCTGATTGCTTGTACACTAGAATATCATCAAAATACACAATAACTGACTTGTCAAGGAATGGTTTTAGAACCTGATGCATAAGCCTCATGAAGGTGCTTGTGTATTTGTCAACCCAATTGGCATTACAAGCCACTCGTATAGCCCATCCCATGTCTTGGAGGTAGTTTTTCATTCATCACCAGGGCGTATCCTGATTTGGTGATATCCACTTCGAAGGTCTATCTTGGAGAAAATGGATGCTCTCGTCATGTTGTCTAACATGTCGTTGAGCCGAGGGATAAGAAAATGATATCTTATAGTGATCTTGTTGATGGTACGGCTATCAATACACATGCACCACGTACCATCCTTCTTTGGCACGAGCAACGCTAGAACTCCACATGGACTTAGGCTTTCTTGTATAAACCCCTTGTCCAAAAGTTCTTGCACTTGCTCCCTCAATATTTGATTCTCCTTCGAACTTATCCTATAATAAGGAAGGCTCTATAGTGTTGCACCAGGGATGAGATCAATCCTGTGTTGGATATCTCATGAGGGTGGCAACCCTTTTTGCAACTCCTCATCAATTAGCTCAGGGAAATCTTCAAGCAATTGTAAGACCAAGTTTGGGATTAGCTCCACATCTTCTCTAGCCATTTCTTGCACACCCATCACTATTAGCATGTAGAGGAAACCTGCTTCTTAGAAATAGTTTGTGATCTCACGAGAAGAGGTTACTATTGTAATAAGTGGCATGCTACTGTTTGCTTGCCCTCGCACGTACTTTAGCTTCTTCGATAGCAAGGTAAACTTTTCTCCCCCATTTTTTAGCTCGTATATGTTTTCTTCACCAAGGTGCATGACCTTATTATAAAACTCCCAAGGTCTGCCAAGTAGTATGTTGCACGCATCCATTTTAAGGATGTCACACTCAATCTGGTCTGAATACTTCCCAATTATGATCAAAATGGTGTACCTCGAGCTAACCTTGATCCCACCTCTAGATCTAACCCACCCAATCGAGTACGGAGTAGGGTGAGGAGAGGTCTTTAAACTAAGCTTCTCCACTTTTTGTGACTCAAGAAGTTCTCCTGACTTCCACTATTTATGATCACTTCGTAAATTTCTTTCCCAACATGACATCATATGCAAAATAAGTTATTCTATTGGGATTCTTCTCATTTGGTTACGGTCAAAGCCACCTTCTACATGACTCTGCAATACTCTTCCCCTTCAGAAGTCTTATTATCTTCTTCATTACTCTCGTCCATGAGTGTACATAAGTACGCCCCTTACTCCTCTTCATCCATGCCTTCCTTCTCACAAAGTTGTAAAAACTTGCGTTTGGAACAATCACTAGACTTGTGTCCCACTTTATTGCACTTAAAACAATAGATTGCTGGAGGTTGTTGTTGCCTCTTCTCCTTTTCTTTGTGCAACCACAGGGGCAAGCTTGCTTAGAGGCAGTCTAAGCTCGGATGCTTGGGGTGTACTTCTCTTTGCACCTCCCCCTATATAAGTGGACGTCTAACTAGGTCTTGAGAAATGAGTAGAGGATGATTTCCTCTTCTTCTTCAAGGTTGCCTCTATTTTTCTTGCCTTCGCACAAGCATCTTTAAAGAATAAGGTGTCAAACTCCATCTTACTTTTGATCTTGTAACTAAGACCTTCAACAAAGCGAGCAATCATCTGATCCTCATTTTCTTCTATATTGTTACATGATGCCAATCTCATAAACTCAGAGATATATTCATCCACTGATCTACTTCCTTGAGTGCAAGTCAAGAACTGTGTGTACAAAGTTTGGTGGTAATCAACAGGAAGAAACCTTTCACAAATTTCTTGCTCTATCGTAGGTCAGTCTTAGATTGGTTGTTCTCCTCTCCTCCTTTGAGACTCTTGCTCCTTCCTCCACCAAATTGTAGCTCCAGACTCAAGTTTGAATGCTACATAATTGACCTTTTTCTCCTCTGTAAGGTCCATACAGTTGAAATACTTCTTGACTTACTCAAGCTAGTTCAAGAACCCTTCAACATCAATATTGCCAAAGAACTTCTTGATGTTCATCTTGAAAGGGTGATCCACTCTCCTGAAATAGTCTTCTCAATGATCATCCCCCTATATGCTTCTCTTTTAGGAACATGCCCTAGGTCACCACGTCCACCATCTCCTCTACCTTATCCTCTCAAACCTTGACCTCCTCTCCTTACTTCCCTTACATCCATAGTATCATCTGTGTCATCCAACTCATCATCCTCCACGATAAGAGGGTTGTCTCGTCTTATAGCTTGGGGTGGTTGCATCGCAAGATCATTAAGAAGAGTGAGGATAGCTTGGATCAAAGCCTCCATATCTGTCATTCTCTTCATGTCTTGATCGACCACATTGCATAATTTTATGGTGGTGCTAGGTGGTTAACTAGGACACAGATTAGGGTATCACATTGTCCTGTGGATCAGCTTGTAGATAGGCTAGATCGAATGAGTTCCAATTGACAAGGGTGATAGATTCATAACAAGGCTCTGATACCACTCAGCGTAGTACAACAAAAGCAATTGGAACAAAAGTGTGATTGAAATTTGATCAAACAAAAAACTAACAAGATAACTCCTTTAATCTAATCCTTCTGAATCAAATTAAAGGTTTGCTCACAAAGTAAGCAGCCAATAAGAAGGCCAATTTATCATGACATTTGCAAGTCTATACAAACAAGGTAAGCTTTTTGAAAAGCAATTTTGATTTTTGGTTCCAATTCTTCTAGTCTATTTATTCGTTCCTTCCGTATTCATATAGAAGGCATGATTTTAGGCAGCTATGAAGGGCATTAACTTGCACACCTTCTTACATTCTGTTTGCCTTAATCAGCTTCAACCTCTCACAAAATGACATCACATGGCCTTATTACATCCAGAATTTGAGAGGAAAGAAAGTAAATACATGTTAGGACAGTTGTACAATTATTGAACTTAGACAGAAATCAAACAAGCTAGCCATGCATACGTAAAGATCACCATGCACATGTAAGAAGGAGTTGGAGTTAGCGAATGAATGGAGACATCCTACAGCATTTAGCATATTTCTTTCAACTAAATAAGGAATATGATATAGTTTCAAAAATCTTGTAAAGTCCTTTATAATCATTCTCACAACACCTAAATCTAATTTGGACTCTAAATACACTTACCAAGCCTTTTATCTTCCCCTCGTTAAACTATCTGCCTTAATAGTTGCTCAGTAGCTCCAAATCAATTTCTTGTTGATCCCTTGATCCAAATAACACATGTGATACACCTTTAGAAAGTTCTTTTAGTCATTTACAATTTCTTAATAACCAAAAAGTCTAAATTAGGGCTGAAGATGGCTTACCAAGTCAATCTTTCTTAACCTGCTTCTTTCTCTTTTCTCTAGCCCTCTCTTCTTTTTTGTAGTTTTCAATTTCTGACTTATTGCCTGAGATTCTTAGATCACAATGGTCCAAATCCTAGCCCAGTTTCACCTACTTTCTTTGATCTCGGACCAAACATGTAGAAGGCTCACTTGTAACTCTATATGTCTAATTTCTGAATCATACTTATTTGAACCATTTGGAGCAAAATTGAGCATCTCGTGCTCAATTTACTACTCAAATATCATTTTTGTCCAAATTTAACCAAGTAGCTTTATAGAACTTATAAATTCTTTGAGTGAACTTTGTTGAGTTTGAACCAAATTGCTAAATAGACTAAATGGCATCTAGATTCACTTTCAAAACTTAACTCTCAAGTAGATAGCACAATATCGACCAACCACTTTCGAGGTTATCACAATTCTTCTCCTTTATGAAAATTCATCCTCGAATTTACTAAAGACATGAAGTATGTACCATGTTACTCAAATAGATATGGATATTTCTCTCATATAGCTTCTGTGGGAGAATATTTTTCTATTCTACTTTCACAAATGGAAAGTCTTTAGTCCTAAGATTTCTCACTTGTCTGTCTAGTACCTTGGAAGTCCATATTTGGAAAGGTCGCTCCTTATAGGTAAGATTATCTTGGAAGTCCATATTTGGCTGGTTTAGTACATGTGAGGAATCGTGTAGATATTTCCTAAATATTCAAATATGAAACATTGGATATATATTTGAGAAAGTAGGTGGTAATGCTAATCGATAATCCACTTGACCAACCATTCCAGAATCTCAAATGGTCCCATATATCTTGGACTTAGTTTACCTTTCTTTCTAAACCTTATAATTCCTTTTATTGATGATACCTTGTGAAACACATTAGAACCCACGTTAATTCAATATCTTTTCTTCTCTTATGTGAATATGATTTTTATCTACTTTGAGCTATTAGTGGCTATTCTCAAATCACTTTAATCTTATCAATTGTTTTCTCTATAAATTCGAGATCCCACTATTGCTTCTCAACAATATCACTCCAACATACCAGAGACCTGCACTTCCTACTGTATAATGCTTTATAAGGTGCTATCTGAATGCTAGATTGATAATTGTTTTTGTAAGAAAACTCCATCAAAGATAAGTAAAGCTCCTAGCTTCTACCAAAATCCATCACACATGCTTACATAATATACTCCAATATTTGGATTATCCATTCTCGCTGTCCGTTCGTCTGAGAATGGAAAGCTGTGCTCAAAACTAAGCGAATACCCACGATATCATAAAATTTCTTCCAAAAGCATAATGTAAAATGTGTCCCCCAATCAAAAACTATCAAGATGGGAACTCTATGCAGTCAAATAATCTAATCAATGAATAGTTGGGCAAATTTTGATGCATCATATGTACTCTTTATAGGTAAAAAAGGTGTAGACTTTGTTAATATATCCACAATGACAAAATAGAATCGAACCTCCTTGGTAAAGTTGGGAGGCTTACTAATAAATCTTTGGTATTCTGCTCCAATTTCCATTTTGGAATGCTCAACAGTGGTAACAAAATTGAAGATCTTTGGTGTTCAGCCTTGACTTTCTGACAAGTTCAGCACTTTGCAAAAATTAACCAATATCCTTTTTCATGTTGTTTTAAAAGTAATGATTCTTCATGTCATAGTACATCTTGGTCGAAGTTGGATGCATACTATAAAATGCCTTGTATGTGTGATTCATAATATTTCTCCTCACATCTCCTACATTAGGCACAACCAATCGAGTACTATAGAATAAAATACCATTAGCACTAAGACAAAACTTTGGCCATTCACCATTTTCAACTTTTGCAATCATCTCCCTTATCTCAGAGTCTTGTCATTGTAGTTTTAAATTCAACCATGTATTGTTAGTTTTGAATGAATCTCAGCCAATATCATCTGCTCATCTCCATCTAAAACTATAGTCAATTCCATCCCTTGGTCAATTAGCTCATGTAGGCTTGAAATTAAAGGTCTACAAATCATTGACATGTGTGCTAAAATACTAGTGACTTTTAGCTCAAGGCATCTGCAACCATATTAGCTTTGCTAGGATGGTAGTTAATGGTATAATCATAATCTTTTAGAAGTTCCATCCATCTCCTTTGCCTTATATTTAAAAATTCCTTTGTTCAAAAATATACTTTAAACTCTTATGGTCAGTAACCACTTCAAATTCTCACCATAGAGATAATGCCTCCATATCTTGAGCGCAAACACGACTACTACTATTTCTAAATAATGTATTGGGTAGTTATGCTCATGTTTCTTTAATTGTTTAGATGCATATGCTATCACATTCTTACCCTATATCAAAACACATCTTAAACCAACTCTAGAAGCATCACAGTATACAAAATATTTGCCAGATGTAAAAGGTGAGGCCAAAACTGAAGCATTGGTCAATAAATATTTCAACTCTTGAAATTTTTTCTCACAATCTTCTTCCTATACATATTTTGCATTCTTTTATGTCAATCGAGTGAGTGGAGTAACCAACATAAAAAACCTTTTTATAAACTTTCTGTAATATCCAACCAACCAAAAAAAACTATGTACCTCTATAATATTAGTAAGAGTTGGCCAGTTCACCACAGCTTCTATTTTTATTGGATCAACTTACACTCCTCCTGGGAAATAACATATCCTAGGATTGCCATACTTTGTAACCAAAACTCACAATTTGAAAACTTAGCATATAATTGATTATTAAGCAAAGTCTTCAAAACCAACAATAGATATTTCCCATGTTCTTCCTTAGTCCATGAGTAGATCAATATGTCATTCAAACTGATCCAATAATGGATTTAACACTCAATTCATCAAACTATAAAGAAAGCGGGTACGTTAGTGAGACCAAATGACATAACTATGAACTCACAGTGTCCATATCTTGTTCTGAAAGCTGTCTTGGTCACATCTTCCTTTCAGATTCTTAATTGATGATATCATCCCTATCTTAAATTGATCTTAAAAAACCACTTGGCATCCCCTAGTTGATCAAATAGATCGTCAATACCTGGAATAGGATACTCAATATTGGATACTGGTTGCAATAGTCAATGCATAATCTCAAAATTCTATCCTTCTTCCAAACAAATAACACTAGAGCATCCCACTGGAAAATACTTGGTCATATATATCCTTTATCTAGCAATTCGCTATTAAATTGCTTCTTGCCTGACAGTCTAAAGGATGCTTGACTTTTGAGTTTTAAAGGTTGGTGAAGACACTAAAGATGATCGTGATAGAGTATAATAAGAAGTTTTGTCATCTGTCTTGTTATGCAAAGCATCTAGTTCCAAATGAGGAGAAAAATGTAAAGAGAATTCTTCGAGGACTGGATGATGTGAGAATATAGTAGAATAAGATAATTTGATTAATTTATTTGGATAGACATTGAATCATGTTCAAGGCTTAATAGAGTATTTATGAATAAAAAAGATTATATCACCACGAGCTTCACATTATACTTAATTGCATTATCTTTGTAATATACCTCATATATTGAGATCGTTTAGTTTATTGTTTAGTGTTTGACTAAGTTTGTTAGTTTGATCAAGCGCTTCACATGTGAAAATCTTAAGTCACTCAATAACTAATTTTAGTTTATGAATTGAAATTGATCATATTACAAATTAGTTTGATTAAGATATTGAATATATTATAATTTTATTAGATGAAATTATAGATGATTACTTTTTATTTGAATAATATATAATAAATTTAATTAAATTTGAAAAATCATCAAGAACATTATTGAATTGCCTTCGAGACTAAAATGAATAATTGACGATTCGCTTCTTAAACGTTCTACCTTAATTCTACTTAACACTAGATGATCAGTCATTTGTTCGGTCTGTCTGGCGTACGTCGGACAAGGTTGGCATGTGCCAACCTTGAACCAACCTGAAGCTCAGGTGCGCGCTAACTACACCTGGAGTGAGCAAAAAGCTCTTGGAAGAACAAACCTGGCGTGTGCCAGGGATGGCTGGCGTGCGCCAATTTATCAGCAGAATTGCAGCGAATTGCAATAAGAGTAAGTAAAGGTTGTCGTAGCACATGGATTGAGTTTTTAGGCCTACTCTTTGGTTCACTTACTAGTCTAGGATCAGATTATGAAGTTTTGTTTGTTGAACACACGATCCAAAGTCTAAAAAATAATTATCAAGAGCACTAGAACTAACACTTAGATAGGTTGTTTACACAACTAAAAAGCTAAAAGTGAGCTAAATACCTTAAAATCCAATGTAACTATTTGATTCAGGGGGTATATGGAGCATGTGACATGGTTTGAGTGTTTTAAAGGCAATCAATCTACACTTTTGTGCTAGATTGGTCTAAATCTATCCTTAACTACGCTTAAAATGGCAAGATGTGCTTTTGCCTCTAGAAGCCACCTAAACTTAGCTAGGCACCAACTAATCATATCACTCAAAAAACAACCAGTAGCTAAGGAAGATTTCTCTTCTTTCAAAGCAACAAATCATCAAACTCATCAAAGCTATCTCCTTTCAGTCTCAAGATTTAACTAAGTACAAGGGCTTGGTGATCAAGCAAGTCAAAGCATGGCAATAAGCTCTTTAATAAGAACATGTTCCTACATATTTTAACCCCTCTAAACCGTGGCTACATACAAAGCATCAAGGCACCAAACTCACAACAAACTACTCACACATGCTTGATATAAACATCAAAAGCAATAACAAGAACAACATACTATATTTATTAACTAAAGAAAGAGTAAAAAGGAAGAAGACTTATCAAAGTCTCAAGCCTTTTTCCTCTTCCACCAGCTCATCCAAGAGAGAGAGAGGGGTATGGCTTTGCTTATTTTACACTTCTCTTTTGCACACTTTACACTTAGAAAGGAAAATACCCTATATACTAAGCTTAATAGTCAAATAGTTAACAAAATATTTAAACTAACTTATCGTAAGATAAATATCTACCTAAAATATCTAAAAACTCAGCCATCTTGTCCCCCTTCCTTCACAAAAGCCATAAGCCGACTTAAGTTTTTTTTTCCAATTTGTTTGTCCAACACTCAGTCACTTTTTGTTTCTGTCAGACTGGTCTGGCGTGCGCCAGGTCTTTGCAATTTCTCCTTCTTTGAGTGCACCTGGTCATCTTCGTGAATGGTCATTCGAGTATCAGCTACTTGGCGTGCACCATGTCCCTTGGCATGTGCCAACTACCTATACTTTGCACTTTTTGCCAACTTCCGTCTTATCCTTGCCTTTACGTGTCCGCTTGATCATCCTCCACTTCTCCTCGAATAGGCTCCTAAAAACAAGCAAATTCAATGAAAAATGATAAACTATACAAAAAACACACAATGAATGAAAACTAACACTACGATAACTAAAATAAAAATAAATCAATCTAAAACACTAAGAACGACCTACTAAAAGGACACGAATAATGAGTATTTTTCACACTCATCACACCCCCACACTTGTATCTTTGCTTGTCCCCAAGCAAAAACTCAAAATGCAGACAACAACCAAAATGAAAATCAAATAAGAACAAACAAAAAAATAACAAGGTAAAGACATGGCATGAATGGATCAACACTTAACTTCCCTAAAAAACATCAGCTCACGTCACAACTAAGTAAGTTCATCAATTCAAAACGCAAAGCACAACGAACTAGTAGACACCTCAACACTCAATTGTTTAAGCAAGTGTTAACTCTATGTAAAAGATAGTAGAAGGTTGACCT
>SOPF01027946.1:62319-94307 GCA_012979155.1 Hypericum perforatum
AATGTTCTTCATTTTCTCCATGAAACAGAGAAATGTATCATCTATCCCCGACTTTCTCTTTATCCTCTGAGGATAAAGCAGAATGGGACCATTGGTGGTGGTGGTACATATACTTCTTCTTCCTCTGCAACTTCTTCTTGCGGAACCTTTTCTCTCTGAACTTCTTCTTCCTTATCTTTATTTGGATTCTTTACATCACTCTCCTTAGCCTTCTCTTTGACTGATTGAGAAGCTAATTCTTTACCACTTCTTAAGGAGATTGCATTAACTTGGCCTCGAGGATTTACTTCGGTAGAACTTGGGAGAGAGCCAGATGCTCTTTGGGCATTTGTCTTTGCAATTTTCCCAAGTTGTACTTCCATGTTGCGCATGGCAGTTGCTTGCCCTTTTAGAAATTGTTCTAAATTGTTCTGCCTTACTTCTTGGGCTGCTAATGCTTTCAAAATTTGACTTTGGTTGTTGGATAATTCTCTAGTTTGTTGGATGAACTTCTCTACCTTCTCAAATCTCTCCTCAAGGGCTACCATTCTCTCTCCCAAAAATCCACATGGTTGAAAACTAGGTGGTCGTCCTTATTTGGGACACGTAAAGGCAATCCTTTATCAAGAACGATTGCCATACTACCATCATTGTTTCTTTCTTTCCATGAGAAGTTAGAGTGATTTCTCCATCCAAGATTGTATGTAGCAGAATATGGGTTGTTTCCCATTTGGTTTGCTCCTTGTCCTTGACCACTAACAAAAATGACCTGCTATGTAGGTTGGTTCATCATGGAACATTGACTAATCTCATGGCCAATGTTGCCATAGGCTTCACAATGCTGTTTTACAACAATAGCATCAACTTTGTTTAGGGTCAAATCATGCAACTACTTTGCCATTAAATCTAATTGTGCTTGAAAAGACAATGAAGCATCAAGTTCAATCATTCCTCTTCTCTCGCTTCACTCATTTAACTCCCTTAACTCTCTAATTGGTTGTTTTTTCTCTCATTAGTAATTATCCTATTTGTTGCTGGCAGCTCTTCTAGAATATGGTGTGCTTCACCCCTTTCTTTTCTCAAGAAATTTCTATTAGAAGCAGAATCAATAGTTCCCATTATTGTTGGTGACAGGCTGAAATAAAAAGTCTTAAGCAGAGACTGCTCAGACAAACCATGGTGTGGGCATTTATGTTGCAAATCCTTAAATCTTTCCTATATTTCACTCAAAGACTCTCATTCATATTGTTCAAAGTTGGTGATCTCCTTAAAGACTCTCATTCATTCTAGTCTTTACAGCATCATCAGATGCTCTAGGATACATAAAGTTATTAGCTAATTCCATAAAGTTTCCCAGATGTTCATTGGGGTCTTCATTAGGCAAACCATAGAACTGACCCAAAGCTTGAAGCATATGAATCACAGCTGGCTTAATTTCGAAGTAATTGACTTCAACAGCTGGCCGTTGGATTCCGGTTAAAACTCCTTCATATGTTGGTCTTCCATGATCCATTAGAGAAGGTCAAGGATTAGGAACTCTGTCCCTTTGACCTTCTTGCCTTTTGTCTATTCTTTCTTTATCTTGTTTCTCATTCCGTAATGACCTTTCTAACCATACTATGTCCACTTCAATTTCCAACAGAGAATTATTGATGGAACGAATTAAGGGCATGCATGTAACTCGTCAAGCAAAACAAGTCACTTGGTTAAAAAGTAAATAAAAATAAAAAGAATCTAAGTTCATAAACCGAATTGAGAGTCTATTCTCAATCCCCGACAACGGTGTCAATTGACAAGTTGCTTCTTAAATGTTCTACCTTAATTCTACTTAACACTGGACAATTGGTCGTTTGTTCAGTCTGTCTGGCATATGCCGGATAAGGTTGGCATGGGCCAACCTTTAACCAACCCGAAGCTCAAGCGCGTGCCAACTACATCTGGTGCAAGCAAAAAGCTCTTGGAAGAACAAACCTGGCGTGCACCAGGGATGGCTGGCGTGCACCAATTTATCAGCAGAATTGTAGTAAATTACAATAAAAGTAAGTAGGGGTTGTCGTACCACAGAAATTGAGTTTTTTGGCCTACTCTTTGGTTCTCTTACTAGTCTAAGATCAGATTATGAAGTTTTATTTGTTGAACACATGATCTAAAGTCTAAAACACAATTATAAAGAGCATTAAAACTAACACTTAGATAGTTTATTTACAAAATAGATATTCAACAACTAAAAAGCTAAAAGCGAGCTAAGTACCTTAAAAGCCAATGTAACCATTTGATTTAGGGGGTATATGAAGCATGTGACATGGTTCGAGTGTTTTAAAGGTGACCAATCTACACTTTCGTGCTAGATTGGTCTAAATTGATCTTTAACTATGCTTAAAATGGCAAGATATGCTTTTGCCCCCAAAAGCCACCTAACTTAGCTAAGCACCAACTAATCATATCACTCAAAGAACAACCAGTAGCTAAGGAAGATTTTTCTTCTTTCAAAGCAACAAATCATCAAACTAACAACTCCATCAAACCTATCTCGTTTCGGTCTCAAGATTTAACTAAGTACAAGGGCTTGGTGATCAAGCAAGTCAAAGCATGGCAATAAGCTCATTAATAAGAACATGTTCCTACACATTTTATCCCCTCTAAACTGTGGCTACATATAAAGCATCAAGGCACCAAACTCACAGCAAACTACTCACACATGCTTGATATGAACATCAAGCAGTAACAAGAACAACATATTATATTTATTAACAAAAGTCTCAGGCCTTTTTCCTCTTCCACCAGCTCGTCCAAGAGAGAGAGAGGTATGTTTTTGTCTATTTTACACTTCTCTTTTGCATACTTTACACTTAGAAAGGAAAATAGCCTATATACTAAGCTTAATAGTCAATTAGTTAACAAAATATCTAAACTAACTTATCCTAAGATAAATATCTACCTAAAATATCTAAGAAGTCAGCCATCTTGTCCCCCTTCCTTCACAAAAGCCATAAGCTGACTTAAGTTTTTTTTCAATTTGTTTGTCCAACACTCAGCCACTTTTTTTTTTGTCAGACTGGTCTGGCATGCACCAGCTTTACTTAGCATGCACCAGGTCTTCACGATTTCTCCTTCTTCGAGTGCACCTGGTCATCTGCGTGAATGGTCACTTGAGTAATGGCTATTTAGCATGAGACCTGTCCCTTGGCGTGTGCCAACTACCTGTACTTTGAACTCTTTGCCTTTGCAACTTCTGTCTGGTCCTTGTCTTTGTGTGTTCACTCGATCGTCCTCTACTTCTCCTCGAATAGGCTAAAAAAAGCAAATTCAATAAAAAATGATAAATTATACAAAAACACACAATCGAAAACTAACACTACGACAACTAAAATGCAAGTAAATCAACCTAAAACACTAAGAATGACTTGCTAAAAGGACATGAATAAAGAGTATTTTTCACACTCATCAATAATTAAGCAAACAAGCGTATGTTTGGTGCCCACTCTAGAAAGTCCCTCCTTGTTAGGAGTGGTTTAGTTTATTCACTTTTATATAAATATAAATAATGTTTAAAAGAGTTCACAGATAAAGATTAGGGAAAACTTCACTTTAGTACCCTGTGGTTTCACGTATTGACATTTAGTGACCTGTGGTTTCAAAAACATCAAAAATAACCCTGAGGTTTCAAAAGGACTTCATGGATAGCAACTCCCTTGCCTGAGACCAAAACAACACCATTTTTGTATTACATGGCATTCCAGCTCAGATTTAATTATTTTCTAAAATAATATCAAATTTATTTATTTATTTTCAAATAACCCCAAATCTTAAACCTCACCCTCACCCTCCTCCTAATCTTCGTCACCCTCCTCATCCTAATCTCTGCCAAAAGGAACTAACCTTTTAAGGGTCTACAAGAGCTCATTGACAACTTGGAAGTTAACATCAGCTATAAGCTCGTAAAGAACTAGAGCCCAGCCCAGGTCTAGAATTGCCATTTTGGTTCTTACATAAATAGAGTAACCCGGAGCCTGAAGGCCCTCATAAAATTCTCCATTTTCGTCGAAGTTGTGGCCTCGATTGCTGCTAGGCTATTCTCAAAGTTGTGGATAAATTGATGGTTGAGTTTATTGAGTAGTCGGGGTCATTGGACAAAATTAGATAGTTAGTCCAGAAGAAGGCTCTTGGAGAGGAGGGCAAAAGAGCATCTAGGATTTTTGATTGGATGATGGGGGCCCAACCATCGAACGACGAGTGAATCTTCTTTCAAGAAAGGTTCCTTGGATATATTGACTGGACGGAGGATGCAGGTAAGGTGTTCGAGGAAATTCTCTCCAAGGATCCCACGTTGTTTGAGGCATCGTTCGAGCATGACTTGCTTATGGACAGCTACAACAAGGGGAGGCATTTATCAAAAGGCTATAGGAGGCATTGGTGAAGGAGGATACAACTGCTAAGGAGACATTGGATGTTGTAGTGGAGGGAGGCCAGGGCAAAGAGTCAGGAGATTTGTTTTAAGGAAGAAGATGGTGTTTTTGATAAAATAAAATGAAATTAGGATTATTTTAAAGTTTTTCTTAAAGATAGGAGGATGTCCAAATGGCCACGTCAACCGTAAAATGACATTGTTTTGGTCCTGGGCAAGGGAGCTGCTACCTGTGAAGTCCTTTTGAAACCTCAGGGTTGTTTTGGATATTTTTGAAACCACAGGTCGCAAATTGTCAATCCGTGACACTACAGGGTACTAAAATGAACTTTTTCCTAAATATTATGTGGATGCCATAGTAAAGGATTCAATATATGATTTATAATAAGAGTATTTTGTTTGGTGAAATTTATTTTTCGCTGCTATAAATTTCAAATTTCATATTTAAAAAATCCATCAACAATGATCTAACGAATTCTAGGTGGGAGAGACATGAAAAGGTGATAAAATTTTCTTCTAAAATTGTTTAATATTGCTAGGTTTTAAAGAACTTAAACTAAAAATTCTTACTTAACCTAGAAAATTGCCTATATGGTTTGCTTCCATATAGAGGTTGGTCATGTTGGTCAACTTATGTATAGCTTTTAATGACCTTTTACTTTTCCTCCCTCACTCCTTCTCATCTTTCTTTCTTCGATCTCTCTCTAGTTCCTTCTTTAATTCTCCATTTATCCTCTCTCCATATTCCTCTTTTTCACTTTCTCTTTCTCTCCCTTATCCTGCCACCACTTTGTAGCTAATAAGGAGAATTTTGATGAGGCTTTGGAGCAATCAGCACCACTCTGATGTCAACAAGATGGGCCCTGCACTGATAAGATAGATGAAGTAGATATTAAGAAAGTCAATGACGAGAAGATTTTGCGTATCTCCTTCCTTGCAATAAAGATAAGTACGGAAATGTCGTCCCACAAGGACTTGGTTATAGGCTGCTAACTTGACTTGACTACTAGTTTAGGATGACTACTAGTTTAGGACTATGGCTTGGATATTGGTGATAATTGGCCGGTATATTTCAAAGCATCCTACGTCCTACTAAATTGCATCACAAGGTCGCATAATCGCTAATGATTGGGGGACAAATATAACAAAAGGCTAGTAACTGGGCAAAGGTATATGGGAGATGGTATCATATAGTAGCTCAACTACCAAATTCGAGGACATGCTTTACAAAAATTAATCACTCGTCTATTCTAAATATTCTCACCAAGCACAATTCGCTCAAATTCCCAAATTTCACCCAAATGCTAATTACTGCGAAGCACTACACTTGCCAAATTTAAATCACCCTTTTTTTTCTTTTCTCTTGCTTTTCACTTTTTTTTCTTTTCTTTCTTTTCCCTTTTTTTTTCTTTTGCATTTTCTTTATAATACATTTATATACATGAAAGTACAAATGAAAACACATAAAACTAGGCTTCGCAGTTTTAGCCACTCTAATAACCAAAGTCCCAAAAATTCAAACCATATTCACACCAACCTACCAACTAAACCCAATTTACATCATCCTTAACATGTCCAAGAATTCGATAGTTAAAGGTAAGGGAAATGATGAAATGAAGGCTAAGATTGGTTAGGCTAGGATAATCAACAAGAAGTTAAGCTTAAATGGTCAAAATAAGGGATTTTGTCTAAGAAGTACAAGGCTCAATGTCAAGGAAAAAGTCTGCCCCTACACTTTACTCTTACATAACCGAGATGACAACAAGTACTAGCAGGATACCTCAATCACCTAGACTCAAGAATGCCCCTCATGAATAAAAGAAGACTGGTGTCTCATCCTTCGGCTCAATTTTTCTCACAAGGTTCACACATAAACCCTCTAGTCTATTCTACATAGCTAAACCACTAATCTAAACAACCGAGTTTGAGAAATCTACCAATTTCTAATCATTGAGCTCTAGCTAAATTCCTAACTAAGAACGTGACAAACTTCTAAAACAAGCTTAAAAATGTTTGAGGGGGGTCAAATTTTGCAAATTTTATGCCAAAACTTTTATTTGCACACACAACCTAAACAAGGACCTAAACACAATGGATTCCACAATGGAACCCTCCCCCATACTTAGAAGAAACTTTTTCCTCAAAGTGAACACACAAGATACTAATAAGCACCTAAAGATATGAATAAACTAATCTCAAAACACGCATACAAAAACACAAACAAAAGCACACATATATTTCACATCGAAACAAAGGAAATAAAAAAAGATATAAAACATAAACAAAACAAACACAAGAACATAGACAAATGAAAAACAAAAATAAAAGAAAAAGGAAACAAAGTGCTCCCTGGTCAATTCAGAGGTGGTAGGAAGTTCCCACCAAAGCTCGCAGCCCATGCTTGCATCCATTCTTTATAAGCACATTGTTGAGCATATCATTTTGTTTGCGCCACCACCATTCGAGCATTGTACTCGAATATTCTCTCCTAGTTGGCCGCATTGGTATTGGCTACCTCCTCCGAGCATTGAACTCGTAAATGCATAGCCTGTATTTGTGCTGGAAAATCATCCACCGGTGCTTGAGGCTCAGAAGGCCCTGGTTGTTGGATGGGTTCCATGAGGTAGTGCTGGACTGACGGGCATTTAGCCCACTCCTTGTACGTCACAACCTTCTGCCCGTTGTGAGTGGTCTTCTCGATTAGCTTGCTGAGGTGTAGCTTATGGATGTTGATCTTGATTGGGGCTACAGGAGGACCCCTTTTGAATGGTAAAAATCTCCTAGGAAAGAAATCTTGTGCAAGACCAGTAATAATATGACCAAGGTATAACCGAGCAGGTTTTTCAATCACAGTGCAGCTAAAAACATCCAAAACCATGTCCCAAGTATTGAATAGAATGTTATTATGCAAGCAATGGATGGCATACAATTGAGTACGATAAACTTTACTCTCTTCGCGTTGACCACTAAATGTCAAACTCATAAAACGATGCAAGATTGCAATATGCGGTTCCTTAATGAGTTGACTAGGTGATAACCCACTCTCATACCTATCAAAACTTGAAATCTCAAGCCATTCTCTATGAGCAAGTTCAGCATGGTCAAAATCCAAACGACTACTACCCCCTTTTCATAGTTCGAAAATCCATTTGAAGTTTCCAACATGCACTTTAAATGTAGTGTCAAACAATCATGCCGTGAAGTAGCTACGATCAGCGGTGACCTTATACATGCAATAGAATTCATAAGATAATCTCTCATACGCATTTACCTCATTATCGGCAAAGTATTACCAACCAAAATTTTTTAAAGCAGTTCTCAATTGTTCATCTACACCCAAGATATGCCTATCATTCCAATCTATCTTAAAATATCCTATAGTTTGTAGAGCAGAGAATCGGAAATACCTCTCTCCCTCCCAATCTTCAAAGATTGCAAAGGGAGCTTGATATTGGGCAGTGATGTTGGTTGGTGAAGATGAAGGTATAGGAGCATTGGATGAGTCCGACGATGAAGACGAAGGTGTTAGAGATTTGTGTTTCCTCTTGGAAGTTCTCCTTTGTAAGCCACGTTGTGAAGTTTCTTTTCTGGACATGTTGAACCTTGAAACACCTAGAAAAACACGAAACAAAAGTTAGGTTTTGGGTGTTTATGCTTTCTTGTGGTGGGGGAAGTTGGATTAAGGAATGGGTAATTTGGAAGGATTGGGTTTTGGTAGAGGAAGGGTTTTTGGGAAGAGGAAGGGGTGTTTTGGGAGGGAGAGGTGCTTGTGTGTGAATGAGAGAGAGGGAGTTTTGTTTTGAATGAAAAGTGAGAGAGAAATGAGGGGTTGGGTGTTTATAAGTTGAGGAAAAAATCTGTCCAAATAACCCAAACCTAGCATCCGACGGCTCATCGTGGAAAAAAAATCTGTTCGAATATGTCATTTCTGGCGTCCGATGGCTGGGACCCGGCATCTACCACCCATGTTGAAGCAAAAATCTGGTCAAATTAGGCATTTTCGGTGTCCGCCATTCAAAACCTGACGTTCGCCATATATTGCTCGAGAAATTTTTCTATCTGATTTTTCCATTTTCAGCATTTGCCACCTCTATCTTGGCGTCCGACAGCCATTGCTCGAGAAACATTTCTGCCCAAACTTGATAAAACTGGTGTCCACCACCTCCAACCCAGTGTCCGATAGCTAAAGCGTGAAAAATTTCTGCCCGAAAAGATCAAATTTGGTATCCGACGGCTGGAACCTGGCATCTGACGGCTTGTCCAATTTTGCTCAGAATCATCCTTGTTTAAGGCTCAATGCAAAAAACTTACAAATTCTGTCAAGAAAGTCTTCAAATATTGCATACCATTTTGGGCGACCTGTTACAAACTTCCTTGAGCTTCTTTTCTCAAGCTTAGTGTTCAATTCTAAGGAATTCATCAATCAAACCAAATCATCAAATCAAGTGAACACCATGAAACTCGCAAAATTTATCAAGACAATAGGTACAAACATGCAAACACAAACTTCAACCAAACATAATATAAGAACATGCATACTATACAAACTTCAAAAAGAACTAAAAATTGAAACTACACTAATTTTTTTGGCTTTTATTTACACTGCGTTCCTGGAAAGCTTGAAAATCAGAGGTTGAAAACCAGATGCCCCAAGTTCATGGGTCACAACTTCAACTTCGAAATTTGCAATTCACATAACTCCTCAATGGCATACCATGCAGAACTCCCTCGTCGAGCCACCTTTTCAGTGTATAGCTTAACGGGGTCTTGGCGGAGTAGCGTGGTATGCTCATCTTGTGAGTTTGAAGTTTTCTTGCTACATTCTCTATCATGCTCTAATTTCCCACATCGAGGACAAAATCCAAATCTTTTCATTCTTCGGTAATAAGCCATCTTTGACATTTCTCTCGAGTGCTTCAAGTAATTCATTTCACTGTGCTCAAGTCTTAAAGATTCTTTGGCTCTACGAAGAATGATTATGGAAATGTCGATTGGGATTTATCGAGCAAGTAAGACTCTAAATAAAAGAAAATATTTAATGCAAAACATCTTGTTCTTTAATCTCTGCAGGTAAAAGAGGACACAAACTTTAAAAACAAAAAATTATCTACTATATGCACTAACATGCTTTCAAATCTCAATTGCTTGTGGAGGAAGTAACGGCTTGTACCTCCAAATGCTGCTCAACTTTGCCACCAAGGTAAATTTTACAACTTTGGCCATTCACCTTAAACAATTCTCCATCTCTTCCTTCCAAGCCAAGTGCTCCAAATGGGAAAACTTTCACAACTTTGAATGGACCGCTCCACTTGGACTTTAGTTTGCCCGGGGAGAGTCTCAAGCGAGAGTTATAAAGAAGAACCTGCTATCCCTCTTTAAATTCTTTCTTTACAATATGGATATCATGCCTCTTCTTTGAACTCTCTTTGTAGAGGCGCGCACTTTCAAACGCCATATCTCTTATTTGATCCAACTCTTCTAGTTGGAGCACTCATCGCTTACCCGCCTTTTTATAATCATAGTTAAGGGTCTTAATTGCCCAAAATTCATAGTGTTCAAGTTCAACCGAAGGTGACATGCCTTTTCGTAAACAAGCTTGTATGGCAACATACCAATAGGCATTCGAAATGCCGTCCTATATGCCCACAAAGCATCATCAAGTTTATTAGCCCAATATTTTCTCGCTCCTCCTACTATCTTCTCAAGAATCTTCTTGAGTTCCCAATTTGAGAGTTCTACCTAACCACTTGTTTGAGGGTGATAGGGTGTAGCAACTTTGTGAGTCATCCCATACTGTTTCAATAAAACTTCAAATGTTCGGTTGTAAAAATGTGAACCTCCATCACTAATGATTGCCCTTGGTACGCTAAACCTCGAAAAGAGCTTTTTGATAAAGCACATCACTACCTTAGCATCATTCGTCGGTGAAGCCCAAGCCTTAACCCACTTAGACACATAATCAACGCCTACCAAAATGTACTTGTTTCCATAGGAGGTTGGAAATGGTCCCATGAAATCCAAACCTCAAACATCAAAGAGTTCAACTTCAAGGATTCCAGATTGTGGCATCTCATCCCTCTTGGAAATATTCCCGGTTCTTTGACATCAATCACATTGAGCAACAAATGTCTGAGCATCTCTAAAAATATTGGGCCAATAAAACCCATATTCAAAGACTCTCGATGTTGTTCTCGTCGCTCTATAGTGACCTGAATATGGGGTGTTATGACATTGTACTAAGATATTTCCTACTTCATCATCGGCAATACACCGTCTAAGCACTTCATCATTGCACCGCTTGAATAGATAAGGATCATCCCAAATATAGAATTGAGCATTCCATTGAAGTTTTTTCTGTTGAGGATAGCTCAAATCATTTGGAATAATTCCTCCTACCAAGTAGTTGGCAATGTCAGCAAACCAAAGAACATCCATCTTGTTCAATGACATCAAAGTTTCTTCTGAAAACTCTTCTTGAATTCATCCATGTGTCTCCATTCCATCACTCTTCTCAATGCGAGATAGATGATCTGCTACTACATTCACTGCTCTTTTCTTATCCTTGATGGACAAGTCAAATTCTTGTAGCAATAAAATCCATCGCATAAGCCTAGGCTTAGTATCTTGTTTAGAGAACAAATACTTCAAGGCCGCATGGTTAGTGTAAATGATCACCTTCGATCCAAGCAAGTATGGACGAAATTTGTCACAAGCATAGACCACTGCCAACAACTTCTTCTCAGTTGTTGTGTAATTAAGTTGAGCACCTGCCAACACCCTACTAGCATAGTAAATCACATGAAGCTTCCCTTCCTTCTTTTGACCAAGCACACATCCTAAAGCAATGTCACTTGCATCACACATCAACTCAAATGGTAAATTCCAATCCGGAGATGAAATTACCGGAGCTGTGACAAGAGCTTTCTTTAACAAAACAAATGCCTTAAGACAAGGCTCATCAAAGTTGAAAGGTACTTCCTTCATTAGCAAGTTAGTAAGTGGCTTTGCTATAAGAGAGAAATCTTTGATAAATCGTCGATAAAATCCCGCATGTCCAAGAAAAGCTCTCACTCCTCTAACTAAAATCGGTGCGACCATCTTCTCTATGGCTTCCATCTTTGCTCTATCAACTTTCATAACAACTTTGGATATCTTATGTCCAAGAACAATGCCCTCATCTACCATGAAATGACATTTCTCCCAATTGAGAACAAGGTTCTTTTCTTCATATCTCTCCATAACTCTATCCAGATTTTCCAAGCAATTACCAAACGAATCTCCAAACACCAAAAAATCATCCATAAAGATCTCCATAATCCTTTCATTCATTCCCCAGAATATTGCTTCCATGCATCGTTGGAATGTCACTGGAGCACAACAAAGTCCAAACGGTATTCATCGATATGCAAAAATACCAAAAGGACAAGTGAAGGAAGTCTTCTCTTGATCCCTTGGGTAATTTGGTTATAACCAGAATATCCATCAAGGAAAAATAATGGGAATATCCAGTAATTCTCTCCAACATCTGATCAATGAATGGGAGAGGAAATTGATCTTTGCGTGTTGCATCGTTCAATTTTTGATAGTCAACACACACTCGCCATCCAGTAACTATTCTTGTGGAAATGAGCTTACCCTCTTTGTTAATCACAACTGTCATCCCCCCTTTCTTTGGGACAATGTATTGGGCTCACCCACTCGCTATCCAATATCGGATAAATGATTCCTGCCTCAAGGAGCTTAATCACCTCCTTCTTCACCACTTCTTTCATGTTTGGGTTCAACCTCCTTTGCTAGTCCACCCTCGGCTTTGCTCCTTCTTCCATATGGATATGATGCATAACTATCTTAGGACTAATCCCTTTGATATCAGATATTTGCCAAGCCATGGCATTAATCCGCTTGTTTATGATCTTAAGCACCTTATCCTCTTCCTCCTTTGAGAGTTTGTTGGAAATGATAATCGGTAATCTCCTTTCTTCTTTCAAGAAAGCATACCTTAAATGAGAGGGTAGCTCTTTCAACTCCAAAAAAGGAGCCTTGATTATAGAAGGTGGAATCCGATATTTTAAATTAAGTTCCATCTCCCTCATGAGGACCTTGTTATCAACTTCCTCCTCAAACTCTTCTAAATTCCCCTCTTCTTCCTTGGGAATTACATCATCATAAACATCCTCAATGCTTGAGAGGATCTCCTTCTCTACTTCATGGACACACTCATCTAAAACATCTATCTTCATGCACATGCCTTCATCTAAAGGATGGTGCATGACCTTCGTCATCGTGAATTCTACTTTCTCCTTCCCTGCCCGAAGTACCAATTTACCATCGTGAACATCTACCAAAGCACGCACAGTGTTGAGGAAAGGTCTTCAAAGAATTAGAGGACAACTCTTATCCTCGACAAAATTTAGGACCACAAAGTTCACCGGAAAGATGAATTTATCAATCTTCACGAGGACATCCTCAACAACACCAAATGGCTTCTTAATGGTTTGATCGGCCAATTGGAGAAGCATCGAAGTATTCTTCACCTCGCACAAATCTAGTTTCTTGAATGTAGAAAGAGGCATCAAATTAATGCTTGCCCCCAAATCGCATAGGCACTTAGGAAACTCAATAGCACCGATAAAGCAAGGGATTGTAAAACTCCCTGGATCTTGCAACTTTGTCGGGAGATCCTTTGAGATGAGAGAGCTACACTTAGCAGTGAGTGCAACTATCTCTCCATCGTCCCACTTTTGCTTTTTTGTGATGAGTTCCTTTATAAACTTGGTGTAGTGCGGAACTTGATCAAGCATCTCTAAGAAAGAGACACTGATTTGGATGTTCTTCATTTTTGACATAAATCAAAGAAACCTATCGTCCATCCCATTCTTCCTCTTAACCCTTTGAGGATAGGGTAGAGGAGGAACATATGGTGGTGGTGACACGTACACTTCTTCTTCCGCAACTACTTCTTCATGCGGAACCTTCTCTCTCGATACTTCTTTTTCTTCCTTATCTTTGTCAAGAGTCACCACTTCACTCTCATTAGCCTTCTCATGTGAGACTCTCGGAATTGGTCGGTTGATATTTGCATTGTGCCATGTACTTGGGGGTTGAGTTTTGGAAGTGCACTTAGATGTTATTTGATTCTGTTTGTGAATTGGTTCAAGTTCGACCAAGTTGTCGCAATGAATTTCAGAGTTGCGCAAGTGTCATTGTGAATTTCTCGGGCAGAATGACCTTTGCTCACTTAAACGGCCATAACTTCTTTATTTTTGCTCCAATTGCACAAGGAAGTACAATTCAGAAACAAGACACAATATTCTACAATTTAGCCTACTACACAGTTGCTCAGAAGTGAAAGGAAGTTGGTGTAAATTTGGCTCAAAGTTGCTGAGCTGTGATTGGACCAAAGAGTTATATTGACCAATCACATTGTTACCTAGGTTAAAAGCTATTTAGGTCAATTAAAGGGGGCTGGAAGTAATTCACCTGCTTACCTTATACACTTAAAAAGGATTTGGAAGTGGTTGGAAGCTCAGTTGATAACCCATAAAACAAAAAACAGAGAAAAGAGGAGAGAGGGTTTTAGGAAAGAGAAAGAAGCAGACAGGTGAAGACGTTTGGCTCGGTAAGTGATCTTCTGTTCAAATTTAACTTCAAACATGAAGAGCCTTTTGTAGAGCATGAACAGACCTTTCTAACGGTGTATTACAAGTTTGATTTGGATCATAAAGTTGACAGGAAATTGGATTTGAACAGAAAGCTCATTTCTGAGGTAGCCAGTGAATGACGGATGAACTAAAATGCACATGAATGATATGACCAGAAGGGGTACAAACATCTAATGGCTCCTCTAACGATATTAGTGGACTATCAAAGAGCTCAGCAAATTGGGGTGACAAGAATGAATGTGTCGACCCCGAATCAAACAAGACTCGAGCATGTGACAAACCTATAGGAAGTATACCTGAAACCATATTATTAGATGTCGTAGCATATATTTCTCCTATTTTCTTTTCTTCTTTTCTTCTTTTCTTTTTTTTCTTTTTCTTTTTTTTCTTCAATATGTCACAGGCATATCCTCCCTGATAGAACAAGTCAACATTTAAGAGTTCAAATAAAAAGGTTATCCAACAGAGGGCAAAGACACAAAAAATCCTATGCTCCGTAGCATTCATAAATACCATATCAGACATCACATAAGACAACCTAAGTTTAGCTCTGATACCAACTCTATCATGACCCACGTTGAGGTCGGTGACCGGGGCTAGACTATGCGACATATCGATAACACAATGCAAGCCTAGCAAGCCTCAAATCCATCTCACAACAATCAAATCCAACGAAAGCGAATTTCAAACATAAATCAACAAAATCTCTTATCAACATACTAAAACCAAACCAAATTAATTTACAAACCAAATTTGTCAAACATCTCCAAGGTAAATGAAAAACATCTCAAAAGCACTATAACTACGGAGCGACTATACAAAAACGGAAGTATAACATCATCTAGAGACCTCAAAAGTAGCCCTCGAACAAAGAAGTGGGGCCTGAACCACGGACTCTGAACACTCAAAAGGAACTATAGTCTTTGGGAACCTGAAATAGATTTGTAAGGGGTAAGTGTCAGAAGACACTTAGTAAGGGAATAGGACATAATATATTAGTTATGGTTGATATATGCATGCACCAAAACTCAACCATGCTCGACTTCACTCAAATCAAAATGCGTGATCATCAGATGCTATTATCGAACACAAATATCAACACACACACCCACAGAGCTATGAATAGGTTTCTGTACTGTCCCTTCTTCAGGTTACAAGGGAATCCAAATGGCTAAACAAATCTTTCGTTCACAATATCAGAAACTAGTGTACAAATGTAAACTACTAATACCTTACAATAAATATAAGCTACTGATAGTGTACAAATGTAAACTAGTGATACCCCCAAACTATGAGCTCATAGACTAACATCCCCGGTTAGTACGGGAAAATCCATTCATTTCTTTATTCACAAATAACAGAAGCTAGCGTACAAATATAAACTACTGATAGCTTACAACAAATATAAGCTAGCGATAGTATACAATGTAAACTAGTGATGCCCCCAAAACTATGAGCTCATAGACTAACATTCCTGGTTAGTACAAGAAAGCCTATTCATTTCTCTCACAGAAACACATATCTTATCAGAACAGATGACCCAACGGTCCAGAATTATATCCATCTCACATGGACATGACACACGTATCAAATCAGCTCGAGGCTATTCACAAACGTCACATGTCTTACCACAATCACAAATATGTCCAAATGTATCATGGACCGAACCATATGCATGTGATGCACAAAATCAAGATTTGAAACATACACATAACGAACACAACCAAAGTTATCATGTACTATCCGCTTACCAGGTAACGATGCTCGAAAGCGTAGATTCTCAAATCCAAAACTCCTTCCACTTAAAGTTCCTTCACCAAAATGCCTTGGACCAATCTGTTCAATTTTACATAACCACAACCTGAGGTGAACCCTTGGTTTCCAAAACCAATTCACATCCAACGATTCAAAACGACCAACTTTGGTGCATTCACAAATCATCGTCGCAAGTCATCACAAAATTGTCCAAATGTAACCAATAGCTCAAATCCTTTAAATACTTCATTCCATACCAAGTACCAACATGTATATACTCTGGGAACAAGTCACGCAAGCCCAAACATGCTCAACAATCTGTTTTACCGAACCAAGCCTCTATGAAGCTCATCGCAAGTCCAACCGCAAATAATCATCAAAAATCACTCAAACATACCAAACCAAGCCAAAACTTCACTTCAACACAACTCCCCTGTATATACTCAACATCTCAGAACCAATCATTGACCTTAGAATAAAAAAGAATCAACTAATCAAGCTCAACTCTCCAACTTGCTCAACTGTGGACTCAGACAGACTATTCAAAATTTAAAAGCATGCACAAGACGTTTCCCTTAACTAAATCAAGTAAACAATATAGATTCGGAAAGCTCATGAAGTATGCTTCACAACAACCAAGTCCAATTGGGAGCTTTAATCCACTTACCAATACGATCTTCCTGCCCTTGCTCAACAGCCTACCTCAGCAGCTGCTTATAGTTCAAAGATGATTTCCCGTTGATCCTTTCATCCAAATAACATGTATGATATACCAAAAGAAAGCTCAGAGAATCTTCTATAATCTTTCCAAATTTTGTGATCCAATTCTGAGTCTAAGTCTACTTACCAAACTAATCTTCTTGTGATAGTCGTAGATGGCCACGAGATGTTGGCTAATCTACATGTGTTAGACATGGATGATTTTGATGTTAGTTTGGGGATGGACTGGTTATCATGGTACCATGCTATAGTGGATTGTTATAAGAAGATTATGAAGTTCAGGCCTGAGGGTGAGCCATAATTTATATTTCGGGTTATAGGGTCATAATTCCACCAAGGCTTATTTCGTGTTTGAAGGCTTTGAGATTATTAGGAAGAGGTTGTGAGAGTTATTTGGCTGTGGTTAAAGAAGTGGACTTAGATGCAAATTAGATAAAGGTTGACAACATTCCTATTGTGAAAAAGTTTTCAGATGTGTTTCTAGATGAGTTTTGTATTGAGTTGATGTTGGGGACACAACCAATTTCGATACTGCCATATCGGATGGTGCCTACTGTATTGAAAGAGTTGAAGGTACAGTTGCAAGAATTCTTGGATAAAGGATACATACGATCTAGTGTTTCTCCGTGGGGTACTCCAGTGTTGTTTGTTCGGAAGAAGGATGGGAGTTTGAGGTTATGTATCGACTACCGCAAGCTGAATAAGGTGACTATTCATAACCAGTATCCTCTTCCACGCATTGATGATCTATTTGATAAGTTGAGAAATGCTAAGTGTTTTCGACGATTGACTTAAGGTCAGGGTACCATTAGTTAAGAATTAGAAAGGAGGATGTGACCAAGACAGCTTTCAGAACTAGATGTGGACATTATGGGTTCTTAATCATGCCATTTGGTCTTATAAATATGCCAGCTTTCTTTATGGACTTAATAAATCGGGTGTTTAAGCTATTTTTGAATCAGGTTGTTATAGTTTTTATCTTTGATGGGTTTTGAAGATATTGTTGGATTATCAGTTGTATGCCTCTAGACAGTTGAAGAAACATGAATATAACTACCCAGTGCATGATTTAGAAATGATAGCAGTTGTATTTACTATCAAGATATGGAGGCATTATCTTTATAAGGAGAAATTTGAAGTGTTTATTGATCACAAGAGATGGATGGAGTTTTGAAGAATTACGATAGATCTATTTGTAGGCCTTCCAACTTCATCACGAGAGTTTGATTCAATTTGGATTATCATGTATGGAGTATCAAAGTCTGCCTATTTTTTACCGATCAAGAGTACGTATGATGCTACTAAGTCTACTCAGTTATTTATTGATTATATGGTCCGTCTATATAGGATTTCTATTTTGATTATCTCTGTTTGAGGGACATATTTTATATCTTGATTTTGGAAGAAATTGGAAGATCCCATGGGTATACATTTGAATTTGGTCAGAGTATTTCATCTTCAGATAGTTGGACAGTCAGAGTAATTCAATTCTCGGGGATATGATGCTATCGTGTATGATTGATTTTGTCAGTAGTTGGGAATCTTAATTGTCTTTGATGGAATTATCATATATAATAGTTATCAGAGTTGTATTCAGATGGCATCGTGTGTTGAGTATCGAAGTGTTGGGATAACATAGGTAAGAAGCAACAGTTGGATCTTGAATTCATACGGGAAACAGTTGATAAAGTTAAAGTGATTCGAGAATGCCTTAGAGTAAGAAATCATATTCAGATAAAAGAAGAAAAGAGATTGAGTTTAAAATGGGTTCCAATGTGTTTCTCAAGGTATAGCCGATAAAGGGCATCATGAGGTTTGGCAAGAAAGGCAATTTGAGTCCGAGATTTGTAGGACCATTTGAGATTTTGGAAAGGGTTGGCCGGGTAGCTTATCAGTTGGCTCTACTGCCTACATTCTCAAATGTACATCTAGTTTTTCATGTTTCAATGCTCCGAAAGTATCTACACGATCTCTCACATGTGCTAGATCAACCAAATGTGGATTTTCAAGATGATCTCACCTACGAGGAGCGACCTCTGCGGATAGTAGACAGACAAGTGAGAAGTCTCAGAACTAAAGATCTCATGTTTGTGAAAGTAGAATGGCGACATTATTCTTCTGCCAAAGCTACATGGGAATTAGAGAAGGATATGCGAGATAAGTATCCGCATTTGTTTGAGTGACATGGTACCTATTTCATACCTTTAGTAAATTCGAGGATGAATTTTCATAAGGGGGAGAATTGTGAGACTCTCAGAAATGGTCGGTTGATCTTTGCATTGTGCCACGTACTTAGGGGTTGAGTTTTGGAAGTACACTTAGATGTTATTTGATTCTGTTTGTGAATTGGTTCAAGTTCGACCAAGTTGTCGCAATGAATTTCAGAGTTGCGCAAGTGTAATTGAGAATTTTTCGGGCAGAATGACCTTTGCTCACTTAAACAGCCATAACTTCTTCAATTTTGCTCCAATAGACACAAGGGAGTACAATTCAGAAAATAGACACAATATCCTACAATTTAGCCTTCCACATAATTGCTCAGAATTGAAAGAAAGTTGGTGTAAATTTGGCTCAAAGTTGCTAAGCTGTAATTGGACCAAAGAGTTACATTGACCAATCACATTGTTACCTAGGTTAAAAGCTATTTAGGTCAGTTAAAAGGGGTTGGAAGTGATTCACATGCTTACCTTATACACTTAAAAAGGATTTGGAAGTGGCTGCAAGCTCAGTTGATAACCCATAAAACGAAAAACAGAGAAAAGAGGAGAGAGGGTTTTACGAAAGAGAAAGAAGCAGACAGGTGAAGAAGTTTGGCTCGGTAAGTGACCTTCCGTTCAGATTTAGACTTCCAACATGAAAAGCCATTTGTAGAGCATGAATAGGCCTTTCTAACGGTGTATTGCACATTTGATTTGGATCATGGAGTCGACAGGAAATCAGTTTTTGAACAGAAAGCTCGTTTCTGAGGTAGCTAGTGAATGACGGGAAGACGATTGGTTTGGTAAGTAGACTTAGACTCAGAATTGGATCACGAAATTTGGATAGTTTATAGAAGACTCTCTGAGCTTGCTTTTGGTATATCATACATGTTATTTGGATGAAAGGATCAATGGGAAATCGTCTTTGAACTGTAAGCAGCTGCTGAGGTAGGCTGTTGAGTGAGGGCAGGAAGATTGTAATTGTAAGTCGATTTAAGCTCCAAAGTGGACTTGGTTGTTGTGAAGCAGATGTTAGAGTACTTCATGAGCTTTCCAATCTATATCGTTTACTTGATTTGGTTGAGTAAAACGTCTTGTGCATGCTTTTGAAGTTTGGATAGTCTGTATGAGTTCACAATTGAGCAAGTTGGAGAGTTGAGCTTGATAAGTTGATTCTTTTTTATTCTGAGGTTAATAGTTGGTTCTGAGATGTTGAGTATATATAGGGGAGTTGTGTTTAAGTGAAGTTTGGGCTTGATTTGGTATGTTTGAGTGATTTTTGATGATTATTTGTGGTTGGATTTGCGATGAGCTTCATAGAGGCTTGGTTTGGCAAAACAGATTGTTGAGCATGTTTGGGCTTGCGTGACTTGTTCTCAGAGTATATACATGTTGGTACTTGGTATGGAATGAAGTATTTAAAGGATTTGAGCTATTGGTTACATTTGGACGATTTTGCGATGACTTGAAACGATGATTTATGAATGCACCAAAGTTGGTCATTTTGAATCGTTGGATGTGAATTGGTTTTGGAAACCAAGGGTTAACCTCAGGTTGTGGTTATGTATATTTGTACAGATTGGTCCAAGGCATTTTGGTGAAGGAACTTTAAGTGGGAGTTTTGGATTTGAGAATCTACGCTTTCGAGCATCGTTACCCGAGTAAGCAAATAGTACATGATAACTTTGGTTGTGTTTATTATGTGTATGTTTCAAATCTTGATTGTGTGCGTCACATGCATATGGTTCGGTCCATGATACATTTGGACATATTTGTGATTGTGGTAAGACATGTGATGTTTGTGAATAGCCTCGAGCTGATTTGATACGTGTGGCATGTCCATGTGAGATGGATATGATTCTGGACCGTTGGGTCATCTGTTCTGATAAGATGTGTTTCTGTGTGAGAGAAATAAATGGGTTTTCCCGTACTAACCAGGGATGTTAGTCTATGAGCTCATAGTTTGGGGGTATCACTAGTTTATATTTGTACACTATCAGTAGCTTATATTTGTTGTAAGCTATTAGTAGTTTACATTTGTACACTAGTTTCTGATATTTGTGAACGAAAGATTTGTTTGGCTATTTGGATGCCCTTGTCACCTAAAGAAGGGGCATTACAAAAACCTATTCATAGCTCTGTGGGTGTGTTTGTTGATATTTGTGTTCGATAATAGCATCTGATGATCACGCATTTTGATTTGAGTGAAGTCGAGCATGGTTGAGTTTTGATGCATGCATATGTCAACCATAACTAATATATTATGTCCTATTCCCTTACTAAGTGCCTTCGGACACTTACCCCTTACAAATCTATTTTAGGTTCCCAAAGACTATAGTTCCTTTTGAGTGTTCAGAGTCCGTGGTTCAGGCCCCACTTCTTTGTTAAAGGGCTACTTTTGAGGTCTCTGGATGATGTTATACTTCCATTTTTGTATAGTCGCTCCATAGTTATAGTGCTTTTGAGATGTTGTTCATTTACCTTGGAGATGTTTGACAAATTTGGTTTGTAAATTAATTTGGTTTGGTTTTAGTATGTTGATAAGAGATTTTGTGTATTTGTGTTTGAAATTTGCTTCCGCTGGATTTGATTGTTGTGAGATGGATTTGAGGCTTGCTAGGCTTGTATTGTGTTGTCGATATGTCGCATAGTCTAGCACCAGTCACCGACCTTAGCACAGGTCGTGACATCTCATTTTTTTCTTGAGAAGCTAAATCATTTTCACTTCTCAAGGAGATTGCATTCACATTTCCTCGAGGATTCATTTCTGTTAAACTAGGAAGAGAAACGGATTGTCAGTAGGAACTTGTTTTTGCTATTTCTCCAAGTTGCATTTCCATGTTATGCATAGCAGTAGCTTGTCCCTTAAGAATTTGCTCCAAGTTGTTTTGCCTTGATCCTTGCTGATTTATAGCATTTAGGATCTGTCCTTATTGGCTAACATCTCCACCAACTTCTTGCATAAACTTATCCATTTTCTCAAACTTCTCTTCCATAGCTCCCATTCGATCTGTCAAGTAAGCACGTGGTTGAAAACCAGACGGTGCTCCTTGCGGTACACGTTGAGGAAGTCCTTTATCAGGAACAAGTGCTATGTTATCTGCACTATTTCCTCCTTTCCATGAAAAGTTGGATGATTCCTCCATCCGGGATTATATGTGGAAGAATACGGGTTATTTCCCAACCTATTTGCTCCTTGGCCTTGGCCACTCACATAATGTGCTTGCTCCATGGGTGGATTCATCATTGCACATTGATCCATCTCATGGCCAACATTGCCACAAATCTCACAAGTTGTTGACATTTCAACCGTGTTGACTTTACTTGTGCTCATTTCATTCATTCTCTTCGTCAGCAATGATAATTGAGCTTGTACACTATCCTCATAACCAAGGTTGATTATTCCTTTTTGATCTCTAACAGATTGCTTTCCTCTGTCCTTAGTCCTTAACCGGTTTGTAATGGACAACTCTTCAAGGACATAGTATGCTTCATCCTTGTCCTTCCTCAAAAAGTTTCCATAAGAAGCTGAATCCACCATCCCCATCATAGTTGGTTCAAGACCATAGTAAAAGGTTTGGAGTAAAGACTCCTCTGACAAATAATGGTGTGGGCAACTCCTTTGCAATTCCTTGAACCGATCCCAAGCTTCACTCAAAGACTCATTCTCGAATTGTTGGCAGTTATTAATCTCCTTAACGAGTTGCTTAGTCTTTGAGAAGGGGAAATACTTCTCTAGGAATGCATCCACTAACTCATCCCATGTAGCAATTGGTGTCTTTACCAACTGCTTATACCACAACTTCGCCTTGTCCCTCAAAGTAAATGGAAATAACCTTAGCTTCTTAGCATCCTCAGAAAATCCATTATACTTGAAGGTATCGGCTAATTCTAAGAAATCCAAAATATGTTCATTTGGATCCTTACTCGGTAAACCAAAGAATTGGACCGCGTTTTGGAGCATTTGAATCACAGCCGGCTTAATCTCAAAATTATTTGCTTGTATTGGTGGTTTTTGAACTCTTGATCTTGCCCCTTTAGAAGTAGGCTTAGAATAATCCATCATTGTGGAGCTCTATCCTCTAAGTTATCTCTTGGTGCCTCATCCCTTTGTTGAGTCGGATTCTCCATCCTTTCCTTAGCTGTTCTTTCTCGTCGTAACAACCTCTCTATCCTAGCTATGTCCACTTCAAGAAACAAAGGAGGAGTGGTTGTGGATCAAGTTAAGGGCATGCAAACACTTGTTATACCCAAGCAACGTAACTTAACCAAAGAAAAATAATGTCCTAATCCAAGTTTTCAAGCTAAACTCAAAGTCTATTCCTCAAATCCTTGGCAACGACGCCAATTGACGAGAAGGATTTTTGCGTATCTCCTTCCTTGCAATAAAGATAAGTATGGGAATATCATCCCACAAGAACTTGGTTATGAGCCGCTAACTTGACTTGACTACTAGTTTAGGACTATGGCTTGGATATTGGTGATAACGGTTCTTAACTCTGAGTGTAACTAAATGACACCTAACTACAAGAGACAGTAACAATTTCCAAAACATAATATAACACTTCAATCAAAAGCACATGTCATGAATTAAGCACTTCAATCAAAGGTACAAGTCACGATTATGAATTATAACGATTCTAACAAATTAAGCAAAGTGGGCTTGGTACAAAGTTCAATTGTGATTTGAGTGTTTCTAAGGAAACATATTCATGCTCTCACAATAAATCATCTAAATTCATTCTTAACACAATTTTAATGAATTAGATGTGCTGTCGCCTCCAAAAACTCATTTTGTCATATCAATTACCAATTATATGCATAACCCTTTGGATAACTAATTTCTCATGAGATCTCTCATCAAAAGATCTAATCAATCAATCTCAATTCCTCTCGGATATTTAAATCAAACATAATCATGGCTATGGTGATCAAGCAAAACCAAACATTAAGGTTATTGATTAGAACATAATAATAAGCATTAAATCTCCCCCCTTTAGATCATTAGCTACTTAGAAATCATATAAGCACCAATCCCACAAAATTACTACTCACACATAGCTAATAACAAACTAAATATTTTATTTAACATAAGTAAAACAAGCATGAAAATAATGAAAGAGTTAAGAGGAGAGAAAACTCAAGAAGTGTTCTTCAAGTTCTTCCTTCTTCAAAAGCTCTCAAGTAAATCTTCAAGTTTTTACAATTATGAAAGATGAGTGGAATTGAAAGTTAAAGTTGAGTTCAATCTAATTAACTCCTTGCAAATATCTAACTTGTCTCTAGTCTTCTCAATTCTCTTCCTTCTTCCTCAAGTAGCAGCCACGGAATTTGGGCCAAGGAACTCATCTTGGGCCCAAATTTTGCCTCCAAGTTCGGCCCACTCGGGTGGAAAATCGTCAGATTTGGACTCCAACTTTGAACACGGTTATTTACCCTCTTAGACTCCAAAATGGAAGAAGACCCTTAGAAACGACGTTGTAGCCTTGGATGTCTTCTTTCCAACACCACCTGACTTTCCTCCATTGGACTCCGTATGAAAAAGTTATCGCCGTTTTAGTCACCAGAGGTCAATCCCTGTCAAAAGCCCATGGCCCATAGTTGTTTGTCCTTCCTTCCCGGCAGGCCCGATTGCGTTCGATGAAGCATGGCGCATCCAAAACCTCCATTTAGCACTCCAAAACCTACAAAACCAAGGAAAACACAATAAAATTCAAAAGACGTCACGAAAATAGACAATGCACGATATTCACACTAATACCATGCATTTCCAACACTAACTAAAGAAACAAAGGCAAAAAGACTCTAAAAACACAAACAAAAGATGAGTGTTTTCACACTCATCAGTCAACAACAAGATAAAGAGCAACGTCGATTGTAAAGTATCTTTGACCTCAAGATCCTAGTGGTGGTAGAGTTAGATGATGGGAGGAGAGCTCTCTCTCCTTTCCTTTACAACATGACATAGTAATAATTATGTATTAGAAAAAAGATTGTTAACAAAAGGCTAAAACATTTTCAAAAAATATTCCCCTAATTGTGAACAAATTGGGGAAAGAGATTGCTAAAAAATGGTGGACTTCCTCTAGTAATGAGAACTATCGATAACTTGTTGTACGATAAAAAAAATATTTGAGTGCTAATATTTTAAGGATTAGGAATTCTCAAAGCTTGATCCAGAAATTGTCATTTTAAAGACGTGTTATACGAAAGTAAAAACTATATCAAAATGGCATATTGAGTTATATCAAAATGACATATGAGTTATACCAAAATAGCACACTGAATTATATCAAAATGATATATTGAGCTATATCAAAATGGCACATGAGTTATATTAAAATAGCACATGGATTTTATTAAAATGACACACTAACTTATGTTAAAATATCACAGTGAGTTATAATAAAATGGCATAGTAAACTATATCAAAATGAAAAACTGATTTATATACAACAACAATTTGACCCGATGTCTAAATAGAAACACATCATTCAGATCAACATGAATATGTTATTCAGACTAACAAAAATAAGTCATTCTCATCAATAAGAATATTTTATTTTCAAACTAACATAAATACGTGATTATAGAATAACAACAATACAAAAAAATTCAAACTAACAATATTATTCCGACTAGCTGCATCATATCATTTTAACTAACAGAAATGTATCAATTTTATAAAAAATGTCTCATTTTGGGAGAGCGTCGACTAGAACAATTATCTTTTTGTCCCTACTTATATGGTATACCAACATAGCATGTATTCAAATTTTTTTACCAAAAAGCTCCAATAAATCAAAAAAAAAAGGTACAACACAATCATAAGCCCAAAACACACCTGCTAACCAACAGTCTTGGTAGTCAGGTGGGGCAAAGGACCCACCACCAGTTAGCCAACAAACTTAATAGTTCGTTGGAGTAAAACAACAAAGCCTCAGCCCATGCTAGCCAAAATGCTTGGTAGTCAGGTCAGGCAAATATGACATCAAGCTGTAGTAGCCAATATAAAAATCTCGTCAAGGGATGAACCTGTAAAATGACTAACCATATCTTTCATGGCACATGTGATTAGAGAGCGAGGCCGAGAAGTTTGGCAACCAGCCATTTTTTGTGAGGTGAATCAGAGCATTCGCCACCAAATTTCCCTCACAGAAGATATGAGTGACATGAATCTGTATTTAGGCATTGTACTAGAGCATGCGTAGCCAGCGGGATTACCAACGCCATTGGACCTTGACCTGAGACGTCTAAAAGCATGATAAAATGTACATGGAGTCAGTCTCAAGCCTGAGGCTATGCCAACCTCGTTCATGAGCAATCTCTATTGCAATGATGGCTACCAGGAATTCTGCCTTGAAGGCGAAATAGCTTGATATAGGGTGACTGAAGTAATCCTTGATGAAACCCCTATAGGTGCAAACAATCTCACTAAGTGGCCCTACCCTGGTGCACCCAGTGAGCTATGATCCGTATTACACTTAAGCCAGCCCGGTGGGGGGCACTACCAGATGACCTCAATAATATGTAGCGTCTAGCCTAGCCTCGATGCAATACAGAGTCAAAGATGGAAAGTGTGCTCCTGCTGCTACAACCCCTAGAGTCAAAGATAATAGTCTCACTTACCATGCATTTGACGATCACAAGAAGCATGCCCATGCTGTAGTGTTGATCTAAAAAAAAGCACGCATTTTTGCTCAGTCCAGAGTACCTTACTAGCTATCACAATAGCCACCCTCCACAGAACCCCTATCTGAGGGCTAAAATATTGATGTATCACCTTCACAACTAACTTATACAGACTTTGAAAGGGTCACCACGATAGCTAAAAGAGACAAAACAAGTATTGCTAGAATGAACAATCGGATAGCATACTAGCGTGTGATCTAGCAACTCTTCTTTAGCCAGACACATAAAGAAAATAATGGGGCCTATAAATCCATGGCGAATTGTAAGATTAGTAGTAGGAGGGCCCCTAAAATGGCCTGCCAAAAGAATACATACCTCCGAGGCTATATAGTGGCATCCCAGATCTAGGATCCCCATCGCACCAGGAGATGAGCTAGGCAGAGGTGATCATATACCGCTCGAGAGGTGAATAATCCATCCCTAGTATGGACCTACATGGTCTTGTCACTACCTGGTAGACCTAGGTGATATCGGCAAATATCCTGAACAACTCCTAGAAAGGCCTCTCAAAAACTCCAATTACCGTCTCACTAATAAGCTACTATAGGGAAGGTTCGTAGCGAATAAAAATTCTCAGGCAGACCCACACACTCAGCTATCACATACTTTCACCAATTATCTAACCAGAAATCGGCCAGTGAGTCCTCCCCAATCAGCACACAAGAAGACTGTACTATTATTCGGCAGGTAACTCTGTAACTCTGTATCACATACCTCCTCATAGTCATATTGGTCATACTAATTAGCTAATTTTGGATGCAATCAAAATAGTGAGCTGACCCGTGTAAGATAGACCAAGTGAGCCTGCTCAGAAAAGCCAAGTTCACCTGTCAGATCAAACGGAGACCAAGTCCTCCCTCCTCCGAGAGGCCACAAACTCGATCCTAAGAAATGGTGCAAGATGCCTAGTATTGTATATCTCTTATCTATACAAATTATGTATGCAACTATCTGCCTGCTTAAGAAGGGAAACTAGCCACTGATAGATTATCATAAAAGGGGACAGGGAGCCCAGGATGACTAACTAAACCAAGCAGATCCACCCAGCCATAGATAGTGAGGAACCCTTCCAACAAGAAAATTTATTGATGATGGTGTCTGCTATGCCCTACAAGTATCCCTATCTCAGTGGCCCATAGAATAGAGGAATCTTGAGATACACAAATTGTAGCTAGCCCGCCAAGATCCCCAGAATAACCTATAGGCACCCTCTCTGCCGAGGAACTATGCTCTCACTAAAATAGACCCAAGACTTTTCTGGGTTATACGCTGACCCAAAATTGCTACATAATATTGAAGTACCCTTAGCAATAGTCGATAGTTGGCCTTGGAAGCTTAGCCAAAGAAAATCACATCTTCTGCATAGAGTAAATAAGATGGGAAAGCACTACCTCGTCCTATCCTAAATCCTGCAAAATTGTCTCTGTCTACTACCTATTGTAATATCTTGTTAAAAATTCCTCGGTTGCAATGAACAAAATCAGGGATAAATCTTGCAAAATCACCCTGCCGCACCATCTCCCTAAAGGCATCTGCAAAGCCCTAGCTGCGTAACATAGTAATAAGAAAATCCTAGCATAGGGTAATAAACACCTTCTGGTTGTCCACCTTAATGCCATGTTGCCACCATTCTGATGCTTTAGGCAGTTGATACCCTCTGAAGAAAAAGCCATAAAGTTATGAATCCTACCACCAGGGACAAATCAAACTAGTGAAAAGAGAGTAGTGAGTCAAGAATCTTACCAAATCTAGAGGCCAAGATCTTCGTCACCAGCTTATGGATAAAGTTACCCAGAACAATGAGCTTGTAATCCTCTACTCATTGGGCCCCTAAGATCTTTGGGATCAGAATTTCAAAATTAGCATTAAGCCCAACAAGGAGATATTGAGAAGCAAGGAATTCCTACACAACCCAAACAACATATGAGCCAACAATATCCCACGCAAACTAGAGGATGTGCGCACTAAAACCATCAAGGTCGGGGGTGCTGCCTAGGCACATACCAAAAACTGTGTGGCATATCTCCTCCAAAGATGGAACTCATACAAGCTTTACATTCTGATCCTCTCGAATGTAGCTAGTCAATAATGACTCTAGCGAGCCTATATCATTTAGATCCAAGTGAGATCCCAAGTTAGCGAACATCTATTGGTAATAAGAGATAATATGATCCCTGATACAGTCTAGATCCTTCAAAATCTAGCTATCAATCATCATAGATGAGATACACAGTTGGGTCCTGCAAATCTAAACACTGCAATAGATGAAGGTGAATTCCTATCTCTATCCTGAAGCTAGGTAACCTATGCCTGTTATCTCAAGAAGGTGCTTAGTACTTCAGTATAACATTATAAACCCTGAGCATCTCCATCTCCTCAATAATCAAATTATCTCAAGGACCCTCAATCTCAGCTATCTATGTGCCTCCTTAATTTAGGTCTAAACAGTAACTAAGTTCTTTTTGATATTTCCAAAAACTTTGCCCCAATAGTTTGATATATTTGCCCCTTTATTTGTGACCCCAACTAGTTGAAAACCTAGAGATATCCAAAACATGTCATGAATAGAATCAAAGGAAACCATAAGCTCAGAGATAGCCACCCAAGATGGTCTATGGCCCATATTGTGTTTCTAGAATAGGGTACGGGTGTGCATAGACCCAATACCCCAGATATTCTAATATAAAATATTCATGGGCCTACAGGGGCAACTCAATGAAAATCAATTTCTTCTAGCATAAGTGCTGACACCAGGGGGCAGAACCTAATCTTGATATGCTCTCAACTCTGTATAGTCTACCCAAGCACATGAGCCAACCATAGACATCATTTGTAGGTTAGGCTCATCCATCTCATCCACAATAATGATTACTATATTGATCGTATAGAGAATGGATGAAACACCCTCCCTAAGACCAACCCTCTCTACTTTCACCTACATAGTATCAGAGGTCAACTAGAATAAAGAATCCATTTGTGCCTGGGGTCCCCCACTATCTATAACCTCTTGCCTCTCATAATCCAATTATTGAACTACCAGACTCTACTCTAAACCACCCACTAGTGAGTCTATAAGCTGGACTATAATCTCACGAACTAGCTCTATCATAAAGTACCTTAGTGCTTCCCCTAAAGGATCCAATCATCCTACATCTGTAAAAATCACTGGAATAGCCTCCTGTACCAAACCCTCAGTTTGGGTCTGGGCCAAGATCCCTATCTCTATACTAATACCATCCTCTATCTGCTCTTTACTATCAGTCACCTTCTAAACCTTGTCATCATCCAAAACTGCAAAAGCATTCCCCGTCAAGATAGAGGCAGAGTCACCTATATAGGATAGAGGAAAAGAGGTCTTGCAATTTGGGCTAGCAAAAATCACATGACTAGTACACTACCAGACTCTCCCATTGGGGGCCTCCTCAGGGTGACTAGTTGGTACAAGAGGAACCTGGGTCTCTATTGATACTATATCTATCTCATGCTGCTTTGCTCTCAAAGTAGCTAGACGCTTGCAAGTGTACCAAATATGTCCCCTCACCTTATAGTGAGTGCATAATATAGGGGATTCCGGTACTATATCTCTACCTCTACCTTGTTGTAATCTAAGACTAGAGTGATATTGGAGGATCAGGTCTTGGCTAACTCGCACTCAACTAATACATGTACCTATACATCATTCACTCAGTCTAGTGCATCTGTATCTAGTCAAATTAGTTTGCCCATAGCCTTTGTCAAACCAAAAATAATGCTAGGAGTAATGTGCTCACTACTTAGTCTAACCAGCCAAATCCAGGATCTAACCATTGAAGTCTCCTGCTTAGTAGGCTTAAAGAACAGAACCCACTACTCGAGGAATAACCTGCCAGTCTATAGCTTCCAAAAAGTAGCTACTTAGATACATGCCTCATCTGCTACCATGTGGAACTAGAAGCAATAATAGCCCATGGCAATGGAAATCATGCTCCAAGCTATAGTGCCTCAAAATTATGATAGATCACCTTGCAAAATAGTAGAAGTATATGGTTTAGGTAAAACTAAGCACCTAATAAAAGCTCATATTCCAAAATCACAAGTGTCAGTTTCCCACCAAGAAAAATAGGGTTAGTACAAGTACCAAAAAAGATCCAACCCCCTAACTGAAATCGTGCTAGGACAGTGTAAGAAAGGTGCCTAGCTATTAGGGGAATTGAGTAGATACTAAGGTAGATGGTCAAGTTTGCCTTACCTGCAGTAGCTCTGAAGTTGTACTGTTGTTGTTGGTTTTTGCTTTGCTCTACACTTGAGTGTTCGAATTATCTTTTGTGCTTGATTCGAAGTGTTTTGATGATATATGTGTTGTTTTAGGCTTACTGACCACCTATGGCATGCGCCAATAGTGTCTCTTGCGTGGGCCAACTGTGTCCGACAGAGCTTGCTCCACGAGCTCGATGCGTAGCCTAGTAATTCTGGGTGCCTATGGCATATGCTAATGTTCTTCGTGCAAGAACAATGGCGCGCGCCACTCTCCTTTGGCGCGAGCCAACACTCAACAGCAAAAGCAAGAATAAGTCTGGTTTTGTCAATCCTCAGGGAATTGATTGTTAAGACTTCGTACTTAGATTCCAAACTTGATTAGGAGTATATTATGAAGATTGGTTGACTTATAACACAAACAAAATTCTAGATTGACGATCTAAAGATTAAAACAAGTCAAAAGTCTATGAACTTCAAAATACAAAACTAGCAATCTGATTTAGCAAATTTAACTAAGAGTGAGTTTAATGCCATTGAAACTTATGTAAACAAGCAACTCAAGGGGTTTATTATGCTCTTGTTATGATCCAAGTGTTCCATAAGCAACAAACTTACACTTTCGTGCTTGATTTGCCTAAATTGACCATTAGCAAAACTTAAACCAATTAGATGTTCTTTTGACCCCCTAATTGATGTAAACCAAGCTAAGATCTAACTTTAGTTATCACTCAGTGGACAATTAATTAATTAAGTAGATTTCTCATTCATTAAGTAACTAATCATCTAGTGAATCTTTACATTAATTCCATCACCTTTCGGTCTCTAGTTTTAACTAAGATCATAATCATGAATAATCACAAGGTTTTTATCATAGTCAACTAGTCTAAACTATTGTCAAAGGCAAGAACTAATCATGATCATAAACTTAGTGAATCCATAATTAAGCATTAAGTTTATTAACTAGAACATAAGTCTATTAGTTTTTAACCCCTCGAATTAGTTGATTACATGTTAGTTCCTAGACAACAAACCCACAGAATTAACTACTCACACATGCTTAAGTAAAAACACCATATAAACATCAACATACTTAAGCATAAAATGAACAAAATGAAGAGAAGAAAGCTTATCAAATGATCATGAAGCTTTCTTCCACTTCTTCAAGTCAAATCCAGAAAGGAAAGTTACAATTCGTGGCTTCTCTTGGTTCTGGCTCTCCCTTCTCTTTCTCCCACTCATTTTCTCATTATGAGTCATTATTAGCTAAAATCCAAAGTAAAAGTAAATAAAACAATAAACTAATCTAAAAATCCTAACTACTCCCTCCATTGTCTCCCTAAT
>SOPF01027946.1:94317-142213 GCA_012979155.1 Hypericum perforatum
ATCACACTCCCACACTTGAATCATTGCTTGTCCCCAAGCAAGACTCATGTAAAGACAAAAACTAAACAAAAATCACATAAGAACACATAAACACATAATAAGGTTGAGACTTGATCAAAACTTAACTTCCTTCAAAATCATCAACTTATATCAAAATCCCATCATAAACCTAGTTAGTTCATCAATTCAAAGCACAAAACACTACGAACTAGTAGTCACCTCGACACTCTATTGTTTAAACAAGTGTTGACTCTATGTAAAGGACAGTAGAAGGTTAATCTCTCGAGGATAGTTAAGTGTTTCACTCATGTAGTGTATATGGTCAACTTTCCTATCACTTGCATATAGGTCAATATCTCAAAGTATCCTACGTCCTACTCAGCGTTATCTAAAAGTCACAAAGGTTGTCAATAATTGAGGGGCTTTTTCATCGGGTTGTAATGGGGCTGAAGAACAGGGTGAGGTAAAATGTATGGATAGTGGCTAAACTACCCAATCCAAGGACACGATACATGAACTAAGCAGTCACTCGTCTAATCTAAAATATCCTCACCAAGTATAATAAAAGTAAACTCTCCTAACATCCTAATGTGCCAAGATCGAGAAGCCCAAGCTTTGCCTAAAAACTTATGCTTATTCAATTTCACATTCTTTTCTTTTTCTTTTTTTTCACTTTTTTTCTTGACTTTCACTTTTCTTCCTTTTTTTATTTACATTCAACACATTATGCAAACTACACATGTCTAGGCAAACATGGCTTCTCAAAATGTCATGTACCATAAAAACACTCCGAACCATATACCCCAAATCAGTTTCAGATACCAACTACTCTCAATACAATACATCCCCAATATGCGCAACCTATGTGTCCTCGAATCGGATGATAAAAGGTAGGGATGGTGATAGATAATAGGCTCAAAGTTGGCTTCCTCATCTAAGATCAATAAAAAGGCTCGGCTCAAATGGTTTTACGCAAACGGTAATAAAGGATTTTGGCTCTAAGGCTCTAGGCTCAAATATCAAACAATGCCCCATAATCTCACTAACTTCCACGCAACCTAGACCACGATAAGTACTAGTATGATACATCGATTAACTAACACTAATATGCATCTCATGAAAAATAGAGACTGGTGTCTCTTCTATCGGTTCAAATCTCACAAGGTTCGCTCATAAACTCTCTAGTCTAATCTACATAACAAAACCACCCGTTTAAACAACCAAGTATGAGGTTTCTACCCATTCCTAGGCTTTGTGCTCGAATTAAATTCCTAACTAAGAGTTTGATAAAATTTTAACACAAGTTGAAAATTTTTGAGGGGGGTCAAATTTTTGAAAAATTCATGCCAAGTCTAAACCTAAACATCCTAGACACACTAAACATCCTACAAAGGAAGATTCCTAGAAGGAACCCTCCCCCACACTTGAGCGAAACATTATCCTCAAGGTGTCTAAATCACGCAAACAAAAACACAAATATCACACAAACAAATACTAAACATGCAAGCAATCATAGAAAACAAAGATAAGCAAACAAACACACTTAACATATATAAAGAAAACAAATAAATAAAATAACAAAAAATAATGAAGTAGGAGCTCCCTGTCAATCCTGTGCTGGATCCTGCGATGGTGACTGTGGCGGGTCCTATGGTGGAAAGAAGAATCCCCTGCCGTAGCTATTTGCCCAGTTGCGCATCTACGCCGCATGTGCTTTTTGCTCTTCTTGGAAGGCTCGTTGCTCCTCCTGCTCGGTCCGCTGCTCTGCCATCTCCCTATCGTGCTCCTCATAATATCAACCCAGTTCATCTGGTTGGACACTGCATAATCCTACACCTGCACCTGTAAGGCAGTAAACTGGTCACGTAAATAGGAAAGCTCACCAAGGTAGTTTTGACCTTGATGGCTTGGCCCGGGCTCACTGGGGCTTGGCTGGTGGTGCTCTTGCTGACTGGGCTCCTAGTGGCTATGCTCCTCATCACTCTCTTTTTCTTTGTTTTAAGTTGGAGGTGGAATTGGCTGCCTAAGTCTCTCCTACACTGCTGGTCGGTCTTGCCATTCCTTGAATCTGTACACATTTTCGCCATTTCCCTTTGTCCTCGTAATGAGTTTGCTATTGTTGAGCTTTTGGATGTTGAGTGGCAACAGATCTACGGAAGTTCCTTGGAACTCTGTAAACTCAGTAGGAAACTGGTGACGAGCAATACGTGCAATGATATGAGCTAGGTATAGACGTGTGGGTCTACCAGTAATCATCTGCCTAAACACATCTAAGACCATCAACCACATGCTAAACGGCTGATCATTGCTCAAACAGTAGAGAGCATATAGCTGCAGATAAAAAACCTTCGACTCTTCCCACTACCCGCTAAATGTAAGACTCATAAATCTATGTGCTAGAACTAGGCAAGGATCCCTAATCATGGAACTAGGTACCTTCCCAGACTCATAATGCTCAAACCCTATAAGCTCGTGCCACGCATGATGAGCAAGATCATGAGGTGAGAAGTCTAATATGGTTCCCCCAGAGTGCAAATCAAAGAGCTTATTGAAAGCTTCTTCTTCCATCGTGAATTCCTTGTTGAATAACCTAGCACTAAAGGATCCATTATCCCTAGCAATCGTCAAGGTACTAAAGAACTCATAGCTAAGTTCTTCCTTACCTAAAATAGTCCTCTCCGAGAAGTACCTTCAACCAAACTTCCTTAAAATTCTCTTCAACTCCTTATCTAACCCTAACATCTTCATGTCCTCCCAATCAATCTTAAAATAGCTAACAATGGCTATCTTAGAGAAAAGGGTGTACCTCCTCCCTTCCCAATCGTGAAAGATTGAGAAAGGAGCGTTGTAGCAGTCGGCTATATCCGAAAGTTGAGGATTCTCCATTGACGGTGAGGAAGTCCTTGCCCTCTTGCCCTTTCTACTTGCACGGCTTGTTCCATCACCTCCTGCCTTGGAAAATGCTTGGAAAGTAGTGGGTTTTGCTTAGGGAAGGTTATGGAAGAGTGGGCTTGTGGGGATTTGATGTTCTTGGGAGTTTTGAAATTTGGGGAGGAAGTGAAAGTGAGGAAAATGGTTGTGGCCGAGAGGTTCATATCCCCTTCTGCCGTGTATTGGCGCACGCTAGTAGTACCTATGGCGTATGCCACTTATGCCTTCGTGCACCAGTTACATGCGCCAATAAAGCACGGCGCGTGCCATCCAGTGACTGACTCGGTTTTTCGTCGTTCTTTTGTCGTATATACATACAACATTGAAATTAAACACATACTCAATAATTAAAAACAATCTATGCTAATTTTTTGTATTTTTTTATTTTTTATGATTTTTTTGGCTTTTATTTACACTGCGTTCTTGGAAAGCTTGAAAACGAGACGCCCCATTCTGATGGGTCATACTTTGATGGATTGTTAATTATCGTGACCTTTTCAGCATGAAGCTTATGGAGGTCACGACGTATTAGCACAGTCACTCGATTGGCATATGGTACTATCTCTGATGCAATCACCATCAAAGGTGCAACTTCGCTATCTGCCGCTCACATAGCTCCTCAATCACGTACCAAGACAAACTCCCTGGTCTCGCAACCCTTTCAGCACAAAGCTTAACGGGGTCTTGACATAACAAGACAGTTTGCTCGGTTTGCAAAATTGTACTATGTTTGCTGCAAATACCGTCATGCTCCAACTTCCCACACTTGTGACAGAACCCAAATCTTGCCATCCTTCTTTTGTATGCACACTTCGATGTTCCTCTCGAATGTCTCTCTAAATTCTCTTTGCATCTCTCCAGTCTCAATGTTTCTTTTGCTTGCTTCAAAATTATCAGACACACATCTATCGGGATTTTCCTAAGGACTAAGACTCTAACTAGACATGTATACTTGGCACAAAATATCCTGTTCTTTAATCTTTGTAGATAAAAGAGGACAACTATATTTACAGATCTAACTCTGACCTTCGCAACATGCACAACTCACAATTGGTGTACCAAGATGAACTCGTACCTTTCCTTGCGACCCTTTTGGCTTTAAACATATTTGAGTTACCTTTTATTCTCACGGTATTCACGAATTGTGTGGAGTGTATCTGATAAAAAAGGTCACGGTGCTCAATCCTTAATATTTCTTTCATCGTACTTAAGAATGATAATGCAAATGTCTCTTGGAAGTTTTTTCTTGACTAAGAAATGCACTAAACTTATGTACTTTGAGCACAGCATTCTTCCTCTCTATTTTCTGCACGTAAAAGATGACATAAATCCTATTATTAAAGTCGTGAGCTTGACTATTGTCATGTTCATGCATTGACAACACATTAACCAATTACAATTCCGCAATTTGGTTAATGATGCCTCCTCCAAGGTAGATTTTGCATCTTTGACCGTTAACATTGAAAACTATCCCTTTATCATCTTGCAGATCAAGTGCCCTAAAAGAGTATACCTTGACAATTTGGTATGGTCCGCTCTACTTAGATTTGAGCTTCCCAAGGAAAAGTCTCAATCGCAAGTTGTAGAGAAGAAAATATTGGCCCTCCCTTTAAGTCTTTCTTAATTATGTGGGCATCATGTCTCCTTTTTATCCTTTCCTTATAGAGTCTTGAGCTCTCGAATGCCAAATCACGTATTTCTTCCAACTCTGCAAGTTGGAGAATTCTGCGTTCACCGGCCTTTTTGTAATCGTAGTTAAGGGTTTTGATGGCCCAAAATGTACGATGCTCAAGTTCCATAGGAAGATGGCAAGCCTTGCCATAAACAAGCCTGTAGGGTGACATTCCTATTGGAGTTTTGAATGCCATTCGATATGCCCATAAGGTATCATCAAGCTTGTTCGACCAATCTTTCCTAGCCGATCCGACTGTCTTTTCCAGAATCTTTTTAAGCTCTCGATTGGAAAGCTCAACTTGTCCGCTTGTTTGGGGATGATAAGGTGTTGCCACCTTGTGCGTTACCCCATATCTCTTTAGTAGGACCTCAAATGGCTTGTTGCAAAAATGTGATCTACCATCACTAATTATCGCTCGTGGCACTCCAAATCTCGAGAAGAGTTTCTTAAGAAATTGGATAACAACTCTAGCATCATTTGTAGGTGAAGCCAAAGCTTCTACCCATTTTGAAATGTAGTCAACTCCAACCAAGATATACTTATTTCCATACGATGTGGGAAAAGGTCCCATAAAGTCCAACCCTTATATGTCTAAGAGCTCAACCTCTAGAATTCCAGATAAGGGCATCTCATTTCTTTTTGAGATATTCCCCGTTCTCTGGCAGCGATCATACTGTACAACATATGTATGTGCATCTTTAAATATGTAAGGCCAATAGAATCCGCACTCAAATACTCTCACTACAGTCCTTATTGCTCCATAATGACCTGAGTAAGGAGTGTTGTGACATTGCTCTAAGATATTAGCTATTTCCCAATCGGCAATGCATCTTCGAAGCATCCCATCATTACATCTCTTAAAGAGGTATGGACCATCCTAAATAAACATTTGCACATCCGTTAGGAATTTCTTCCTTTGAGGGTAACTTAGCTTGGTAGGAACAATTTCTCTAACTAAAAAGTTGGCATAGTCAGCGTACCATGGGGCTTCTACTCTATTTAAGGTCATCAGAGTTTCATCCGGAAACTCTTCCTTTATCTTTCCATCTTTCTCTATCCCGTCGCTTTTCTCTAGTCGAGAGAGATGATCTGCGACAACATTTTTAGCTCCTTTCTTATCTTTGATTGATAAGTCAAATTCTTGAAGTAACAAAATCCAACGCATCAAGCGAGGTTTGGCATCTTGTTTCGAGAATAAATACTTCAAAGCTACATGATCTGTATAGACTATCACTTTTAAACCAAGCAAGTATGCTCTGAATTTGTCACAAGCATAGACGACTGCAAGTAACTCTTTCTGTATGGTTGTATAATTAAGTTGAGCTCCTACCAATACTCTACTTGAATAGTAGATGACATGTAGCTTCCCTTCTTTCTTCTGTCTAAGCACACAACCCAAAGCTAAGTCACTTGCATTGCATATCAACTCAAATGGAAGTTTCCAATCCGGTGATGAAATAATCGGAGCTGTTACTAGAGCTTTCTTTAAAGCATCAAATGCCTTTTGGCATTGCTCCTCAAAGTTGAAGGACACGTCCTTAACTAACAAATTTGTCAGAGGCTTTGCAATTAGAGAGAAGTTCTTGATGAATCTTCTATAAAAACCCGCATGACCCAGAAAGGTTCTAATTCCTTTGACTGTGGTTGGTACAATCATTTTCTCTATCGCCTCTGTCTTTGCTCTGTCCACTTCCATTCCAACTTTAGAAATCTTGTGCCCTAATACTATTCCTTTGTCTACCATAAAATGGTACTTTTCCCAATTGAGCACAAGATTCTTTTCCTTACATCTTTCTAGTACCTTATCAAGATTTTTCAGACAATGATCAAATGAGTTCCCAAATACAGAGAAGTCATCCATGAAGATTTCCATAATCTTCTCATTCATCTCCCAAAAGATAGACTTCATGCAATGTTGGAATGTTGCTGGGGCACAACTTAATCCAAAAGGCATTTTGCGATATGCAAAAATACCAAAGGGACAGGTGAAAGATGTCTTCTCTTGATCTCTGGGATAAATTGTAATTTGGTTATACCTTGAGTACCCATCCAAAAAGCAATAGTTAGAATACCCCGCTATCCTTTCCAATATTTGATCAATGAATGGCAGAGGGAAGTGATCTTTCCTAGTGGCATCATTCAATTTTTTGTAGTCCACACAGACCCTCCATCTGGTCATAGTATGTGTTGGAATGAGCTCACCCTCCTCATTGACTACCACTGTCATTCCTCTCTTTTTTGGAACACAATGTATTGGACTAACCCATTCACTATCCAAAATTGGATAAATAATTCCGGCTTCTAGAAGCTTGATCACCTCCTTCTTCATAACCTCTTTCATGTTAGGATTAAGTCTCCTTTGTTGATCTACTCTCGGCTTTACTCTATCCTCCATGTGAATATGATGCATTATAATTTTTAGGCTTATTCCCTTGATGTCGAAAATTCACCAAGCAATTGCCTTAATTCATTTGTTCACAATTGCAACCACTCTATCCTCTTCAACCTTTGAGAGCTTGTTTGAGATTATAATTGGTAACCTCCCTCCATCTATTAAGAATGCATATCTTAGATACGAGGGTAGCTCTTTCAACTCCAAAGAGGGAGCTTTCACAATTGAGGGTGGAGTTTGGTATTTTAAATGAATTTCCAATTCCTCAAGTAGACCTTTCTTGTTGACTTCCTCCTTTACTTCATCCATAATTTCCTCATCTTCTTCTTGTGGTTCTTCTTCTTCTCCTGTATCCTCTATCTTTGAGATATTTTCCATACAAAACTCTAGGATACAATCTTCCACAACATCGATCTTCATGCACATCCCTTCATCAAGCAGATGGCGTATCACACTCGTCATGTTAAACTCAAATTTCTCATCTCCAATTCGGAGAACCAATTTACCATTATGCACGTCTACCAAAGCATGTGCTGTGTTAAGGAAGGATCTACCAAAAATTAGTGGACAATTCTTGTCCTCTGAAAATCTAGAACTACAAAGTCAATTGGAAAGATGAATTTGTCAATCTTTACTAGGACATCCTCAACCACACCGAATGGTTTCTTAATTGTTTGGTCTGCCAACTGAAGAAGCATTGAAGTTGGCTTTACTTCACACAACCCAAGTTTCTGAAAAGTAGATAAAGGCATCAAGTTGATACTTACACCTAAATCACATAAACATTTTGGAAACTCAATGTCACCAATAAAACTGAGAATAGTGAAACTCCCTGGATCTTGAAGCTTAGTAGGAAGGTTCTTTGAAATTAAAGAGCTACAATCTGCCGTGAGGGCGACTGTCTCTTTATCTTCCCACTTTTTCTTTTTTGTGACAAGTTCCTTTAGAAACTTGGCATAGTATGGAACTTGATCTAGCATCTTAAGAAAAGAGATGCTAATCTGTACATCTTTCATTTTCTCCATAAAACGGAGAAATTTCTCATCCATTCCCAATTTTCTTTTTACCCTCTGAGGATAAGGAAGAATGGGAATCATTGGTAGTGGTGGTATGTAAACTTCTTCTTCCTCTGCAACTTTCTCTTGTGGGACTTTTTCTTTCGACACTTCTTCAAACTTGTCTTGGTTAGCATTCACCACTTTACTTTCTATAGCATTCTCCTTTACTGATTGAGAAGCTAATTCTTTGCCACTCCTCAAAGAAATTGCATTGACGTGACCTCGATGATTTTCTTCAGTAGAGCTCGGGAGAGAGCCAGATGCTCTTTGGACATTTGCCTTTGCAATTTTCCCTTTAGAAATTGTTCTAAATTGTTTTGCCTCGCTTTTTGGCTTGCCAAGGCTTTCAATATTTGACTTTGGTTAGTGGATGATTCTCCAGTTTGTTGGATGAATTTCTCCACCTTGTCAAATCTTTCCTCTAGAGCCCCCATCCTTTCTCCTAGAAATCCACGTGGTTGAAAACCAAGTGGTGATCCTTGTAGTGGGGCACGTAAAGGTAGTCCTTTATCAAGTACGATTGCCATGTTATCATCATTACTTCTATCTTTCCATGAGAAGTTAGGATGATTCCTCCATCCTGGGTTATATGTTGAAGAATATGGGTTATTTCCCATTCGGTTTCCTCCTTGTCCTTGACCACTGACAAAATTGACTGGCTCAGTTTGTTGGTTCATCATGGCATGTTGACTAATTTCATGGCCAATGTTGCCACAAGCTTCACAATTATGTTGGATAGCAATAGCATCAACTTTGTTTAGGGTCAAATCACGCAACTGTTTTGCCATTAAATCTAGCTGAGCTTGAAATGATGAGGAAGCATCAAGTTCAATCTTTCCTCTCTTCTCGCTTCGCTCAGTTATTTCTCTTAATTCTCTGATTGGTTGCTTCCTTCTTTCATTTGCGACTATCCTGATGGTTGCTGCCAACTCTTCTAGAATATGGTAGGCTTCTCCTCTTTCCTTTCTCAGAAAATTTCTGTTAGAGGCAGAATCGACTATTCCTATTATTGTTAGTAAAAGGCTAAAATAGAAAGTTTTGAGCAACGACTCCTCCGATAAGCCATGGTGATGACAACTCCTTTGTAACTCCTTAAATCTTTCCCAGGTTTCACTCAAAGAATCACCTTCATATTGTTCAAAATTCGTTATCTCCTTGACGAGCTTGCTTGTCTTTGAATATGGGAAATATTTATCTAGAAAAGCATTTGCAAGTTCCTCCTAAGTGGTTATTGGTGTACCTTTAAGTCGCTTGTACCAAAGTTTGGCCTTATCCTTGAGCGTATATGGAAACATCCTTATTTTCACGGCATCATCAGACACTCCAGGATACTTGAAATTATCAGCTAATTCCATGAAATTTCCAAGATGGTCATTTGGGTCTTCATTAGGTAGTCTGTAGAACTGACTCGATGCTTGAAGCATATGAATTACGGCCGGCTTAATTTTGAAGTGATTAGCTTCAATAGCTGGCTGCTGGATCCCTATTTTTGCTCCCTCATAAGTTGGTCTTCTATGGTCCATCAAAGATCTTCTAGGAGCTTGAACTTCTGCTCCTTGTCCTTCTTGTCGTTGATCCATCCTTTCTTTCTCTCTTTTTTTCTTCGTAATGACCTTTCTAGTCGAGTAATGTCCACTTCAAATTCTAAAGGAAGATTTTTTGTGGAACGAGTTAAGGGCATGCACGAAATTTCCTTTTCAAGTAACTTGTGTTGCAAGTAACGTCTAAAATTAATTCTAATGTTTTTGGTCTTTTTAATTATTATATAAAAATAAAAAGTTTCCTAATCCAAGTTCGTTCACCAAATTGAGCGTGATCAACTAAATTCCCCAGCAACGGCGCCAATTTGTTGTTGGTTTTTGCTTTGCTCTGCACTTGAGTGTTCGGATTATCTTTTGTGCTTGATTCGAAGTGTTTTGATGATATGCGTATTGTTTTAGGCTTACTGACCACCTATGGCATACGCCAATAGTGTCTCTTGCGCGGGCCATTGTGTCCGATAAAGCTTGCTCTATGAGCTCGTTCCGCAGCCCAGCAATTCTGGGTGCCTATGGCGCGCGCCACTACCTGCTTGCGCGCGCCAATATTCTTCGTGCAAGAACAATGGCGCGCGCCACTCTCCTTTGGTGCGAGCCAACACTCAACAGCAAAAGCAAGAATAAGTCCAGTTTTGTCGATCCTCAGGGAATTGATTGTTAAGACTTCGTACTTAGATTCCAAACTTGATTAGGAGTATATTATGAAGATTGGTTGACTTATAACACGAACAAACTTCTAGATTGACGATCTAAAGATTAAAACAAGTCAAAAGTCTATGAACTTCAAAATACAAAACTAGCAATCTGATTTAGCAAATTTAGCTAAGCGACTCAAGGGGTTTATTATGCTCTTGTTATGATCCGAGTGTTCCATAAGCAACAAACCTACACTTTTGCGCTAGATTTGCCTAAATCGACCATTAGCAAAACTTAAACCAATTAGATGTTCTTTCGACCCGCCTAATCAATCTAAACCAAGCTAAGATCCAACTTTAGTTATCACTCAGTGGACAATTAATTACTTAAGTAGATTTCTCATTCATTAAGCAACTAATCATCTAGTTAATCTTTACATTAATTCCATCACCTTTCGGTCTCTAGTTTTAACTAAGATCATAATCATGGATAATCACAAGGTTTTTATCATAGCCAACTAGTCTAAACCATTGTTAAAGGTAAGAACTAATCATGATCATAAACTTAGTGAATCCATAATTAAGCATTAAGTTTATTAACTAGAACAGAAGTCTATTAGTTCTTAACCCCTCAAATTAGTTGATTACGTGTTAGTTCCTAGACACCAAACCCACAGAATTAACTACTCACGCATGCTTAAGTAAAAACACCATATAAATATCAACATACTTAAGCATAAAATGAACAAAATGAAAAGAAGAAAGCTTATCAAATGATCATGAAGCTTTCTTCCACTTCTTCAAGTCAAATCCAGAGAGAAAAGTTACAATTCGTGGCTTCTCTTGGTTCTGGCTCTCCCTTCTCTCTCTCTGACTCATTTTCTCATTATGAGGCATTATTAGCTAAAATCCAAAGTAAAAGTAAATAACACAATAAACTAATCTAAATCCTAACTACTCCCTCCATTGTCTCCCTAATGTGTCTGCCACACCCTCCTTTTGTTAAAATCCTGAGTTCCTTGGCCCCAAGGTGTTTGCCAATTAGAAAAGTAAGTGGAATGACCAACTATCTCATTAGAGTGACCTCTCATCCTCCGAGCACTAATGGCGCGCGCTACCTGTGCCTATGGCGCGTGCCATGTATTGGCAGTCCTTATTCTTCTCGCTTCATGAGCTCCATTTTGCTCATGCCTTAGCACCGTTGATCAGGCGTCCTGCTCAAGTCCATGAATAAGCTCCTAAAATCACAAAAACACACTGAGAAATAACAAACACAACTAAAAATCACAAAGAATGAAAACTAACACAAATAATGAGTGTTTTAGGCACTCATCAACTATCTACTTGGGTAAATGGCCTACAGCCTACTGCATCCAGAACTATCTAGATAGTGTCCTGCGAGAGATCTATCTGTGTACACTATCTCACAAAATTCTCAATAGGAAAGGCAGTTTCGACATGAGCAGTGGGAAGGACAAAAGCTTCCCTAATACCAGGGTCAAGCTCAGGTTCCATGGATCTGTGGTCTCTACCAAACTCCACCAACAACCAACACGCGAATCTGTCCAATGTATTATAGGGTCAATATGAGCACATGAAGGGATAAAAACTCTCCTTATAATAGGGACAATGTCTAGACCCTAGGTGGTCTGTGAATGAGTCTCCTACACAGGTATACTGCGAAAGCCCCTCGCGGCTAAGGTTGTCAAATCACTGTAAAACTCTTCTCTGGGTCTGCCATGGTATCAATATATATGGGAGATACAGAATACAAAGCATCTACAATTATACAATACTCAGTGTACGGTATGGTAAAATAAGTAGAGCTAAAGTATGTCGTAACATCATAGATGCTCGAAGGGGGTAAAACTTCTCTAGAGCTAGGATCACAACTTGCTGCCAATGGGTGTATAGACCATGATCCCAATGCAGGCAAGCTACAGATATCTCCCGCAGCTGGGATCATAGGCAACATCTAAGGATGGCTCCAAACTAGGACGTGAGTGAAGCAAAGCCTTGTAAAAAAGTCACAAAAGTGGGCTATAAGGTCATTAGGTTAAAGCCTATTATAGGGCCCAACGTACCACCATCTGATAAGGGTTAGACTCCCTCAGTGGTTGGGCCTGAACATGTGCATCGTGTGAGTCCGATCCACAAGTTGGGACTACGAGAGAAGGCCCGAAAGTCCTCGGCCCAAATCTTATAACATGGCCTATTGTATGGCCCAATAGGGTTTTGACATGCATAGTGTAAGAGATATAAGAGGAGGTCCACGATCCTACGATGATCCTGAGGTAGTTGTAATTAGCAGGTGTACAAATAGGTCAGTAGTACGGGGTGGCACGGTTGTGCAGAAGGAGAGCCAGCTCGGTGGACTATGTGGTGACACCGCTCATGGGAGGAGGGGTGGCCGTCGCGTATGAGGTCAAGAGGAGCTGCGACATGGCGGGTAAAGGAAAACTCATTGGGTGGGTGATGTCACAGACCTTTTATCAAACAGCTAATAGGCGTCATAAGGGACGACCAGTTGTTTGTTTGTAAATGACTTAGGGAACTTATCCACGTGGCATGATGGCATAGGTCAGCAAGAATAAGAATAGAAAGTCGATTAGGTAGGAAAGTAAGGCGTTAGAGTACGTTAGATGAGGTGGGAATAAGGGCATATTACATATAAGTCCTTGGATAGTTTTGTAATCATTCATTCAAGAATATTCAATACAATCTCTTTCTCAATCTCTCTTCTCTCTCGATATCTCTCTCTCAATCTTTCTTTTCTTCTTACTCTCTAGTTACAATCATAACATCTGGTATCAGAGCATTTTCTGCCATGGATACGCGTTTCAAAGCTTTGGTGGAAGAACAATTTCAGAAGGTTGATGGTCAATTCAAGAAGATGGAGGACAAGTTTACCTCGTTTCTTGAAGAGTTCACAATCCACAAGTCAGAAACCCAGGATCGATTCGAGAAGATGGAAAAGGCGCAAGAACAAATGCTGGCAATGCAACAAGATCTTCATAAGTGGATACGACCTAGAAATCTTGATCGGGGAATATTGGGTGCGCCACCTACACCACCAATGAGGTTGGAGCTGTCGGAGAGGGAAACACCAAGTAAAGGAGTCAGAACCTTGGGTTTCAGAGGAAGGAAGGTACACCATCCCTACGACTGGAGTTTCCATAATTTACACCATCGAACCCTAGGGCTTGGTTGCGTAGATGCGAGAAATTTTTTACTGTCTATAGGATCGAAGAAGTGAGGAAGTTAGAAGTAGCGACTTTACACCTTGATGAAGAAGCAGAAGTATGGTATGATTCTTGGTTGTTGCAAGAGAAGTAGGTGAGTTGGAAAGTGTTCGATGAAGAGTTGTGCCGTAGATTTGGCGTTCACTCGTTGAGTAGCGTAGTGGAGGAATTTAATCATCTATGTCAGATGGGGAGCATGGGAGATTACGTGAAGAAGTTTGAGGAGTTGAGGGGGTTGATGTTGCGAGAGAATCCCTCTCTATCGGAGTAGTATTTTGTGCAGTCATTTATTGGAGATTTAGCTGATGGAATCAAACTGTTAGTTAAAACCCACAAGCCTGCAATATTGGGGTCAGCTATTGTCAAGGCTCAGCTACATGAGTTAGCACAGAAGGTCAATCATAGAGCCCCAATGGTTAGGGTTAACCAACAGAGTTTAGGGGTATTGGCAAAACCATCGAGAATTTCGTCGAACACTTGGGGTACAAGTTCCAGTTCGAAGATTGAAGGGGGAATTTCGTCAAACACCTCGAGTGTAAGACCAAAGAACCTAAAATGTTACACTTGTGGGGTGCTGTGGGTTCCTGGGCATGGAAAGGTGTGCAAGGGTAGGAGAGAAGCACTGCATGTGTTGGGAAATCCGGAAGTGGTTGAGGAGGACTCTCTATTGGAAGCTATAGAGGATGAGGATGAAGCAAAACAAATGGTGGAATTGTCTATGCATGCAATTAATGGAAGTTTGGGTAGTGGTACACTAAAGTTGAAGGGAAGGATCAAGAATAGGCCTATACTGATCTTGTTAGATACAGGAAGTACAGCTACATTCATTAATTCAGCATTGATTAATGAATTGCATATGAGTATGATGCAGACTTTGGGTATAACTATTTCTTTAGCTGATAGCTCCAAGGTTTCTTGCAACACTGTATATCCAGAAGTAGTGTGAGAAATGAGTGGTAGCAGGTTCAAATTTGATTGTAAGATCTTGGAGTTAGGTACTTATGATCTAGTGTTGGGAACAAATTGGATGCAAAGATGCAATCCGATCCTGTTTGATTTCATTAAGGCAGAAGCAACGATCAAAAACAATGGACAAGAGATTGTTTTAAAGGGATATAGGAGTTCAGGAGTTGGAGATCTTACAAATGAACTTAGTAGTATGTCCATTACTTCATTGAATCAATGGGTTTATAGAAACCAGATTCAAGAGTTAATGTTATTAACTCTAGACGATGTTGCTGAGAATCAAGGTTGTAGTGTGTTTGCAGTTGAGTCAATGGAGTTAAAGATGGAGTTTGGAAGAGACTTTGGTCCACAGTTTCAGCAACAGTTGCGAGACTTGTTGTAGTTGTTCCAGGATCTGTTCCGAGAGCCTTCTAGCTTACCTCCAATTAGAAGCTGCAATCATGGAATACCTTTACTGCAAAACACTCCTGCAATATCAATACGTCCATACAGATATCCCCATTTTCAGAAGGAGGAGATTGAAAAACAAGTAGCTACACTACTACAATCGGGTTTCATTCGAGAGAGTGAAAGTCCTTTTACTTCTCCTGTTCTTTTAGTGAAAAAAAGGAGGGCACTTGGAGGATGTGTATGGACTATAGACAGCTCAACAAGAGGATGATCAAGAATAAATACCCTATTCCGATAATCGATGATCTGTTGGATGAACTTAATGGTGCGAAGGTGTTTTCAAAGCTAGACTTAAGAGCGGGTTACCATCAGATTCAGATGAAGGAGGAGGACATCTACAAGACAACTTTTAGAACACATTATGAGTTTAAAGTCATGCCATTTGGGTTAACAAATACACCGGCCACATTTCAAGCAATCATGAATAAAACACTATCTCAGTTTTTGAGAAGGTTTGTTCTTGTTTTCTTTGATGATATTTTGGTCTATAGTGCAGATGAATTGGAGCATGTAGAGCATTTGAGGAAGGTGTTTGAATTGCTGCGACAAGATCAGTTTTACATCAAACTGTCAAAATGTGACTTTGGGGTAAGTTCTGTTGATTATCTCGGACATGTTATTTCTGGTGCTGGTGTAAGTACGGATCCCAAGAAAGTGGAAGTGATGAGATTGTGGCTAGCTCCTAAATCTGTTAAGGAATTGCGTTGATTTTTGGGATTGACTGGATATTATAGGAAGTTTATTCAATGTTATGCTGCAGTAGCAAGACCATTATTTTCTCTTCTTAAGAAAGATGGTTTTAATTGGAGTGAGGAAGCTATGCAGTCATTTATAGCCTTGAAGGAGTTGATGTGTAGTGCACCAGTGTTGGCATATCCTGATTTTTCTGAGCCATTTATTTTAGAAACTGATGCGAGTGACTTTGGAATTGGAGCTGTTATATCACATAAGGACATACCTATTGCTTATCTAAGTCAGGCACTTGGTCCGAGAAATGTGGGGCTTCCCATTTACGAGAAAGAGTTGATTGCAGTGTTGGCTGCAGTGGCTAAATGGAGGCACTACTTGGAAGGAAATTCTTTTGTTATACGAACTGATCACCAAAGTTTATGTTATCTAATTGATTAGAAAGTCCATACCAACTTGCAGAAGAAAGGCATGTCGAGATTGATGGGACTGGATTTCTCTATCGAGTATAAAAGAGGAGTGGAGAACAAGGCTGCCGATGCTCTCTCACGCATGGTTGAAGAAGGAGAATTAGCTGTAATCACAATCACTGTTCCGGAGTGGTATCAACAGGTGGAAGCCAGTTATGTTGACAATGAGAAATTGAAACCACTCCTTCAAACTCTGTTGATAACACCAACTGGAGTCCAGCATTATACATTGCAGCGAGGAGTTTTATGATATAAAGGCAGAGTGGTTATCGGGTCTGCTGGAGGACTGCATTCTGATATTTTTCATCAGTTGCATAACTCTTCAGTGGGTGGTCATTCTGGGAGGTTAGTGACTTATAAGAGAATCAAGAGGCACTTCCAGTGGAAAGGCATGAAAAGAGATGTGCAGGAGTGGGTTAAGAATTGTGAGGTCTGTCAGGGGTGTAAGTTAGAACATGTCGCGTATCCAGGGTTGTTACAACCATTGGACATACCAGCTGGTGCGTGGAAGAGTATTTCTCTAGATTTTGTTGAAGGTTTACCTAGATTAGGCGGGAAGGATGTGATCTTGGTAGTTGTGGATCGTTTTTCAAAGTATGGCCATTTCATCGCACTTTCACACCCATATTCAGCATTACAGGTTGGCAAGCTAGTGTTTGATCAAGTGTGTAAGCTACATGGTCTACCGGAGTGTATCATTTCGGATCGCGATAAGATCTTTACAAGTGGAGTTTGGCAGAGCCTTTTTAAGGGTTGGGGAGTCAAGTTACACTTGAGTTCATCTTACCATCCTCAATCTGATGGGCAGATGGAGAGAGTGAACCAGTGTTTGGAAAATTATCTCAGAAGTATGTGTTTTCTAAAACCAAGCAGCTCGGAGCAATGGTTATCATTAGCTGAGTTCTGGTATAACACTAGTTATCATTCTGCAATACAATGTTCTCTTTTTGAGGCGATTTATGGTTATGCAGCACCAATCATTCCAGGGTTGAAAGAGGAACAGACCTCTGTAGCAGTGGTGGCTGGCTTTGTTACGAGGCAAGCACAGATGATTCGTCAACTAAAAGAGAAATTGCAGCAAGCTCAAACTCGTATGAAGCATCAGGAGGATAAGCATAGATCGGAGAGGGAATTTGCAGTAGGTGATTGGGTGTTCTTAAAGCTGCAACCTTATCGACAAGTTATTTTAGCAGTAAGAAAGTGTTTGAAGTTAGCAGCAAAGTATTATGGACCCTTTCAAGTAGAAGAGAAGATCGGGAAAGTGGCGTATAGATTGAAGTTGCCAGAAGGGTGTAAGATCCATCCCGTGTTCCATGTTTCACTCTTAAAGAAAAGGGTGGGACAAGGAGGAAGTGTGATTACGAAACCACCATTGGTAGCAGAGGATGGTCAGTTGAAACTTGAACCTATAGCGGTGTTGGATCATCGTGTAGTGAAGAGAAACAATCAATCAGTGGTTCAAGTGTTAGTTCAGTGGGCTAATTTGGATAGAGAGGAGTCGACATGGGAAGATTATACAGCTATAGTAGCCCAGTATCCAGTAGTACGTGCACTCAATCAGCAGGATCCTTGAGGACAAGGATCTTTCGAAGAAGGGAGAGATGTCACAGACCTTTTATCGAACAGCTGATAGGCATGATAAGGGACGACCAGTCGTTTGTTTCTAAATGACTTGGGGAACTTATCCACGTGGCGTGACGGCATTGGTCAGCAAGAATAATAATAGAAAGTCGGTTAGGCGGGAAAGTAAGGCGGTTAGAGTACGTTAGATGAGGCGGGAATAAGGGAATATTACATATAAGTTCCTGGATAGTTTTGTAATCATTCATTCAAGAATATTCAATACAATCTCTCTCTCAATCTCTCTTCTCTCTCGATATCTCTCTCTCAATCTTTCTTTTCTTCTTACTCTCTAGTTACGATCGTAACAGTGCCTCACCCCACGGCCTCATCGAAGGCAGAGGCACTGTCCAGGGTTGGATTGGGGCTGTAGCTGGCCATGTTGGGAGGAAGTTTGTGATGGTGGGCTGGGCCGAGGCTGTCGGGAACCATGCCGAACGGTGGTCCAGCTTGGAACGGCGGGGAGGGGCATCGCGGAGTCGGCGGATGGCTAGGACAGTTTGGAAGATCCGGCCACCGTTGGTAGCACCGGGAGGAGACCAGGGTGGGGCGGTGGGCGGGCCATGCACGGAAGGCCGCCTGCGGCAGCGGTGGGCCGAAAACCTCCTCGGCTGAAAAGGGGGGCGATGGCTTGCTCCGAAAAAAACGGAGAAGGGTTTTTTTTGCCTTATTTGAATTATATATCGCTCCGACTCTCCGGTGTGTTTGATTAGCTAGCTGGCATGTATTAAAACTTACCCGTCATTCTATGGGTTAAAAAATAAATATCCGCCCTTAATAGTGGTTTTCATTAAAATTTTGATAATTTGACAGTTCGGAGTATTAACTTTCCGAATTTACTGCATTGAGTAAATATTGAAAAAAATATATCCATGTACTTCAAAACCTGTTACTGTCATGTACAATTACTTGGTTTGATTTAGTTCCATATTTGACTGTAGTGCATTGATAGATTAAAAATTTCGGGTACGGCTTCTTTAACCAATGAAATTTTTTAAGCAAGCACTTTCATCACCATAAACAAAATTTCGTGGCATTGGTATGACTACAGAGGAGATAAACTTAAAATAGTGAATTTTAGAAAAATTAGGAAGAAGATAAACCGTTTGTAGCGCGCGAGCCAACTCAAGACCAGAAGGTAGAAAAGGACCCATGTGATAACTTTTTGACATTACCTAAGCTGTTACGTACGAAAAAAAAAAAAATATTCAAGCAGTCACCAACACTCCAATGGTGTTCCACTATAAGAATCTGAAATTTGAAGACAACATAATGCAGAAAAACGATCATCAATATTTTATCGGAGAACTAAATATTCACAAACCATTTACTCACTCTCCAAGTTTTACATTGTTTAGTTTTTTTGTGGACTAAAATTTGAATTTTTATTATTTGAATATTTAGAGATAACATTAATATATTTGATTCTGTAAACACAACAATTATAAAAAAAAATACACCAATCATTGTCATCATTCACAGCGTCGGAATAAATTTATAATAAGTAGCCTAAACTAAAGGACTGCACTGATTCTGATGCATTTATTCCTGGTTAAGGAGGAGGCGGCTGTGTTGTCTCTGTTATGCAGTTATTTGATTTTGTGCATATTCATATTAACCACATGATTGGACTTTGGATTTTATTATTTTCAGGATAGTTTGGTGAAAATTGTGACGTAAACACTGTGAATGAACGCACGCATAAGTCTCATAAATTATAAGTAATTTAAACTAAATTGAGCTAATTATTTATGAGTAGTGGAATCGAATTGAAAGATTAAAAAGGGCATCTCGGACAACATGGGTTTTGAGTTAAATATTTGAGAAAGTAGCACAAATTAAGCAGTTCACCAACTATGTTTTTTTTTATTCTCTATGAAAAACATAAAAACTTAATCTTAGATCTCCATTGACACTAGCGAAGATTTGACCTGAGATTCTTTATATTATTTGTAAATACAGGAGGCGGCTTGATATATTTCTTACAACGTAGCTAGATTTTATTAGTTGACGATCACTTTTTAACTAATTCAATGACGTAAAGCCAAAATTATTCAACCAAAAGTTTGAGACAAGACAACAAAATATTATTAAGCTATATTCGTTGATAAGTGACAACCTGCGGGATACAAACATGGAAGCCAACAAACTAAGTATTTAGACCATTCATAACAGTGAATCATCTCAACTTTTTTTTCGTTCATGTCAGATTGTAAACTCCAGTTTTTTTTTTTCACACTGGATAACTTGCTACAATAACTTCATATCAGTTCTACATTCACTCTATGCATGTGCCAAAGAAAATGTGGGTTAATGAGAGCCCGCGATGTAAGACAAAGAAAATCGCATGATCTCCCAAGTTTTATGGTCTTAGATTTGCTATGATTTGCAGCCCAAGACTTGTTATTATGGAGAGTAAAAGATATTAGTTCGTGTTTGTATGTGTTGTAATTAAGCATCTAATTAATGAATAATCACGTATTTAATTATAATTTAATTAAACGACAATTGCATTAATTAAATCACACTTACTTGTTGAAGCGAGTATGTAGAAATATACGGATCGTCGATAGCGAGTTGCTGGTCGAGTATCGTCACGTTCGCACGGACCGATTACTCAATTTCCACGAATTACCTTGATTATAAGTCTAAAATAACTTTTAGTACTAAACTGAAATTTGTCTTTTCTGAGAGGATTTTTGGGAGTGGATTATTACAAAACAATCACCCAGAGGTCCCTTTATATAGGGATTAATCCTCCTGCTTGCATGGCATGGCCATGCCACGTGGCGCGACGTGGTAGGTCCATGCCAGCCACTGGAGTGCTGACGTCAGCGCTGACGTAATCACTAACGTCATTTCACACTCAGATTTTTTTTTTCGTTTGGGCTTGGTCCAATGGACCAGCCCACTGGGCCCAAAGCCCAACAATCTCCCACTTATTCATTACTGAATACTATCAAAATAATGAATGTAATTTGGGCTCCATCCCAATAATCTCTCATTTTATCATTATTGTTTACAGTCAATAACATACAGACTATAATTCAAAAGATTTCGTGTGACCAGCACACATCGAGTATTTTTAGCTAAAATTCATAAGCACAGACATACAGGCTATTTGAATAGTAATATCTTGACATCTCAGATATGAAAGTGTACTTTCACGCCAGGACTCATGTCACATTCCATTGTTCACATAATGATTTCAAACAAATATTTTGTGTTCACTATTGTACTTTTCAATACAATTGGTGAACCTGAACAATGAACCTCGAAATGTGATGGTCAGAGTTCCTTTTCCCTTAACTATATTCTTTTCATAATGACACAGTCTGCTTTTCTAGTCAGCCTTGCCAGGTCGAATTGCTATGTCATGACCTTATCATGGACTTTCCAAGCTAGCAGCACTGAATCATACTTCTAGAACATGTTTAGGATCTTAAGAGCAAAAATTGGGAACCACAGTTTTCAAAATGCGGTCTCACACCAGGGATTGTGAAATCAATAAACATTTTTATCCCATCCAGTGGTCGAACAGCACACATGATACTCATTCACGTGTTATGGTGTAAATTCCATTACATAGGAACACATGTCATTGAAAAACACCATATCAGAGTATTAGTCACAACTTAACTCTATGCTTTAAGACAGAAGGTATGGTAATTTCCACTTATTTTTATCATATGAATCGTAGAAGATTCAAATGTAATAACTCATTACTACATTCCATAATGAATCTTGCTCTCTTAGCAAGATGGCATTGTCGCCGTAGGACATCGCATATATAAATGTCCAACAGCTGCCTTATCTCATTCAAGAATCAACAAATTTGGCTCCCACTGAGGTAAACACCTGTGTGAGTGGACTGCTATTCTGTCTTACATGTTTTAGAAAGTATTCATATTGCCAAAATCAAAACATCTTTATTTATAAATGAAAATATTGCAAACTTAATGACTTTTACATGTTTCTCAAACACTTCTCGAGATAACACTTTAGTCATGGGATTGCAATTCCCTATGTTTTATTAAACTTCTAACAAAATGAAATTTAATATCTATATGTTTAGCTCTACTATGGAAACGTGGATCCTTAGCATAAGCTATTGCCGCTTCATTGTCACAGAGTACATTCACAGGTTCCACAGAGTTAATTAGGAACAGGTGACTTAAGAATCTCTTTCGCCACACCACTTCCTGTGCAGCATGAGCTAAATCTACATATTCAACTTCCATTGTTGAGAGGGATATGCAAGTCTGTTTCTTGCTACTCTATGAAATGACCACCCATCCCAACAAGAAAACAAAGCCAGATGTAGATTTTTTCTTGTCTTTGTCACCACCCCAATCAGCATCAGTGTAGTCATTTAGCTTCAGGTCTCTACCTTGATAGCATAGTGCAAAATCTATAGTTGTATTCAAATATTTCAAAATTCTCTTGACTGCTTTCCAGTGAGCAATACCAGGATTGGATTTATATCTGCTAACAATGTCAATAGCATAACAGATATCAAGTCTTGTACATAACATTGCATACTTTAGACATCCAACCGCATTGGCATTGAGAATATTTTCCATATTCCCTATTTGTTTAGCTATTTTTGGACACAAGTCTTTGCTCAAATTATGACCTCTAACTAATGGAACATACTTTGGGTTACAATGATTACAATTAAAATGTTCTACAACTTTGTGGATATATGTCTCTTGTGAAAGAGACACTATTCTCTTTGAATGATTTCTCGAAATCTTGACTCCGAGTATGTAATCAGCTTCGCCCATGTCTTTCATTTCAAATTTGATTGACAACCAATCTTTGATTTCTACTAGTAGTCCCATGTTATTAGAGGCTAATAGTATGTCATCAACATACAAAGTGATGATGACAAATTTCTTATCTGACCGCTTAACATACATATAGTGATCTTCATCTATCATAATAAAATCATTTGCCATGATAGTGTTATGAAAATGAATGTACCATTGTCTAAATGATTGCTTAAGGCCATAAATTGATCTATTCAATTTACAAACCTTTTGTTTGTAGTCTTTTTGGATGTAGCCCTGAGGCTGAATCATATAGATTTCTTCATCCAATTCTCCATTAAGAAAAGAAGTCTTAACATCCATTTGATGCAATTCTAGATCCATGTTAGCGACCATAGCCAGAATGACCCTAATGGATGTGAATCTAACAACAGGAGCAAAAGTTTCCTCATAATTTATTCCTTCCTGTTGTCTGAATCTCTACGCAACCAGACGTGCCTTGTATCTTTCAATACTGCCATCTACATTATGTTTGACCTTGAGAACCCATTTATTCCCAATAGCCTTACGTCTTTTAGGTAGATCAACCAAGTTTCAAACTTGATTTTTGGTCATGGAAGATATTTCTTCCTCTATAGCTTTAATCCATTCATTCTTTTGTGGAGTTGACAGAGCTTCAGAAATATTTCTGGGTTCATCTACATCCTAAAGTATGGTCAATAGAACTTCACCCGAATCATCAAACTTTTTAGTGACATTAGGGAGGCATTAGATTCACCTTCAATAACAAATTGTCGGCGTGGTATGCTAGTTCTACCAGATCTACGAAATTCCCAATTTTGATAAACATCTCTCATATATTCATCGTATCTGGGAATCGTACTACTACTAGGCAATAGTTTCGTACTCCCACTGGAATAGGGAACCATGAGCCTTTCAGGACTAAGACAAACATCTTTCAGACCTTGTTGAGATGGAAAAATATAATTTTCTGTCTCAATTCTCCCACTCAGAAGAATAGGTTCAGAAGGCTATGTTTCAACAGTTTTATAGAGATCGAGGTTATCACTAATCTCTTTCAATCTAGGAAATTCATTTTCAAGAAAAGTGACATCATATGATTCAAATACTGTTATTTGTCCATTGTCCAGTTCACCAATAAACACATATCCTTTAGATACCTTGAGATATCTTATAAAGATACTTTTTCTACCTCTCAGTCCTAATTTATCGAAAGTACTTGAGGTAGAATGGACATAGGATGCACATCCCCATGGCTTGAAATAGGATAAATTTAGTTTCCGATCTATCCACATTTCATATGGGGTAGTATTAACAGACTTGGAGGGTACACGATTAAGAATATATGCAGCAGTTAGGAGCGCATCTCCATAATATGATATTGGCAAATTTGCCTCTGCCATCATAGATCTAACCATGTCAAGGAGGGTTCTATTCCTTCTTTCAGCCACCTCATTTTGTTGAGGTGTGTAAGGAATGGACAACTGATGTTCAATTCCTTTTTCAACACATAGTGCTTTAAAGTCATCTGAAAGATATTCACGGCCACGATCAGTTTGTAAGGTCTTTATCTTTCTATCTTTTTGATTCTCTACAAAATTCATGTATGTCATGAAATATTTCAATGCCTCTAACTTGTGAGAAATCAAGTATATCAGACTATATCGTGAATAGTTATCAATAAAGGTGATGAAATAATATGCACCATATCTTGCCCTCACGTTCATTAGACCACATATATCTGGATGGACTAATTGTAGTGGAAATTTGGCTCTAATTCCAGTACTGAATGGTTTTCTTGTACTCTTTCCTTCTAGACAAGAAATGCATCTAGGTAATATAGATTTTTCTATTTTACCTAGTAGTCCAGTTTTAACTAGATAGTTTAAGCAATCTTGGCCAACATGGCCTAGTCTAGAATGCCATAATTTGATGTCATCTTTTGATGAATTAGAATTAGTGACAAAACAGTAACGTTCACTAGGATCAACATCCATAACGAAAAAACCTTCCAATTTATATGTAAGATCGTAAAAAGTATCATCCAAGTACAACTTAACAACGTCGTTCTCAAACAACAACGAAAAACCTAAGGACATCAAAATAGAAACAGAGATCAAGTTCCTTTGAATGTCTGTAGCAAACAGCATGTCATGCAAAAGGAGAGCACAACCACCATGAAGGTGTATTTCATAGGTGCCTAGTCCCTTCACATCCACAGACGAGTTGTTACCAACAAAAATGGTCTTTGTACCAGTTGGTAAACGCCAGTATTCTATAAACAAATTGCGATCTCTTGCTATATGGTCTATTGCTCCTGAATCTATTACCCACATGGAATATGATTCAATAAGAAAGGTACAAGAAGATACATTAATCTCATTCACAATAGAGTTTGGATGTACCTGCTTAGGCATTTTGCAATCTTTTGCAAAATGTCCCTTCTTCTGACAGTTATAACATTTTACCTTAGAAATGTTAAAATGTCTTTTCTTCTTAGACCCATAGGCTTCTACTTTTGGTCCTAAGTTTTTAGCTTTTGGATTTTGAGAACTCTTATCCTTTCCTTTTCCTTTCTTCTTCTTTTTCCCAGAGCTATTTGAACTAACCAAATTGGCTTCCAGATGAGACCTAGAGGAAAAAAGGCGATCTTCCTCCAATTCAAAATGTCTAGTGATGTACGTGCAAACGTACATCTTTTCGATCATGTTTTGTATGTCATTTAGGCATATTTTGTGTAGAATCATGCATATCTACCTTAATCTTGGTCATGTTTTCATGTTATTCGAGAGTTCGGATCGTTGTCGATGATATTCATGTTTTTTTAGGAATCGGAGCAGGCGACCAGTCGTTCAAAAAGGAAAGAAAAGCTGAAAACAAGGTGTAGCGACCGCTACACTTTGTAGCGCTCGCTTGTTTCGAGCAGCCAATTTTCCCTGATTTTTTGTAGCGGTCGCTACACCCCCAATTTTTGTCCTGTAGCGGTCGCTACAAAGTGTAGCGATCGCTACACATGCTGCAGAAGTCAAGAAAAGCTGCAAACCGAAAGTAAACCACTTGCAACCTCAATTTGATCAACTTGCAGCCGATTTTATTGATCCAAGATAGCTCAATCCCCTCTGGCAAGCACATTGGAGTGGCTATAAATGGAGGAGGCAATCCAAGGGAGAAGGCATTGGAGTCCAAGGAGTAGAATAGGCAAAATCACATTTGTAGAGTTCAATCTTTAGCTTAGATTCGTTTTTATGCTATTTTGAAGAGCAAAGGTTGTATGCAAAGAGGTACCTTTGTTTCTTTTGCATTAGATTTTGTTTTTACATTTCAAAGTTCTTTATCTTTGCTTAAAGTGAATATGTGCATAAGTTGAGGAGTGAGAACTTGATTTTAAGCATACTCATTTATTCATGGTTGATTCTTGGATCATTAGTGATAGCTTGATTCGGGTTAATTCTTGTCTTTGTTATTCGATATTGTTAACAACTTGAGATTGACAACCTTAGGTTCTTGCAATATTAAAACTTGTAGTTTAGCATTCTCAACATCCATAATTTGATTCACTTAGCTTAAAATTTTGATTACATAATCCGGTACTTAACAACGAATTTGATTTTTCCCTGTGGAGACGATCTTTCTTATCACTGTATAACTTGTTGCAATCGTGTACTCTTGCACGCATCATTTAGAACCATATTTGGACGCATCATCTAGCAACATCTTCAAAAGTTACTAGATGATCAGAATGGGTAAGATTCATCTTCATCTGTTCCCAACTTGGAGGTAGAGAACGGATGATAGCTTGAATCTGCTGTTCATCACTGAGTACATGATCGACTTCAGATAGATCACTGATCATATTGGACATCATCCTCAAATGTTTCCTCATAGGAATGTTGGGGCACTTTTTAAAGGTGTCAAACCATATAGTCAAAGCATGAAGCTTTGACACAGAAAGCTTCCCAAATTTCAATTTAAGGGCATCCCAAAGTTCTTTCACGTTTTCATAAACGTGAAATTGCCTTGTCACATCATCCATCATTGAACTCAGTAGAATGAAAAGAGCAGTTGAGTTCGTTTTTATCCAAATAGCATAGGCATCACGATCATGCCTATGCTGAGCAGTATTGCCTTCACTAGGCTCTAACATAGTCACTCGTATTTGCTCAAGAACTTCTTGTTCTTCGAGCACATACTGGATCATCATGCTCCAGTTATTGTAGTTGTCACCATTGAGCTTGAGCTCACGGTTCAACTCAGCAACTATGGTTCTAGAGGCAACTGCCATTTCTATAGGGATTTGGAATATAAGAATAAATTAGAAATTTTGATTTAGCAATATGAACCAGTTTACTAAAATGTCACAACTTTTATGATACAGAGTTTTTGATTAGTCTTAAAATCGAAGTGGGTTGCGGGTATGCTTCCCATTACCATTCAAGAGTTAATCATCTACTATTATCATTCAAAGTTCTCTTAAAGTAAATTCAAGTGAAAGTAAACAAACAAACTCATTTTATTATTTACATAACATGTTTTTATACATACTAAGATAATACATTCTATAATACAAACATGCTAAAAAATATACAACATATGGTACATTATGATATAGTGTTTAAAACAACCAAAACACCATTCTAATCCATATTAAATAGATGACCCTGTGATCCAGTCTCATAGTCCATATCTTCCTTTGGATCTTCTTCCTTGCTAGACTCTTGAGGAACGGTCCTAGATGGTTCACCTACAATGGGAGAAAATCCCAAAGGCTCACCATTTTGTGAAGTAGTTCCAGAGGGCCCAGTTAGAGAAGAAGTGGCTCTAGAGGTTTCACCTGGACCTTACGTAGGGAAGACAGGAACAGGTGTAGAGTCTATAACCCATGCAAACAGTGCATCAGGAAATTCATACACATATTCTTGTATAATGTAATGGTCTATTTCTAGATCGCTTCTCATTACCATAGGATAAGGTGCCTGAATTTCTCTAACTAGATGTTCGGTCCTCGGTGTGTCCTTTGTGCTCGATCCGAAGCGTACTGATAATTTGCGTGTGTTTATTGCTCCCTGGCCATCTATGGCATGTGCCAATAGCACCTCTGGCGCACGCCACTCATGTCAAATAGAGTTTGCCTCGTGCGCTCGTGCATTTTCCTAACTCAGAGCACCTCTAGCGTGCGCCAAGCTCCTCTGGCATGCGCCAATGTTCTTCGTCCAAGAATAATGGCGCGCGCTAATCACATGTGGCGTACGCCAATATCACTAGCAGGAGCACAGAGTAAGTTCGGTTATGTTGATCCTCAGGAAATTGAGTTTTTAGGCCGCGTACTTGCTTTCTAAAGATGTCTAGGAGTATATTATGATGATTGGTAACTTGATCAAACTTCTAAAATTTGAATCTAATGATTTAAGCAAGTAAAAAGTCTATGAACTTCAAAACACAAAACTAACAATCTTATTTAACAAATTTGACTATAAGTGAGTTTAGTACTATTGAAACTTATGTAATCAAATAACTCAGGGGGTTTGTTATGTTCATATTATGATCCGAGTATTTCATGAGCAACAAATCTACACTTTTGTGCTAGATTTGTCTAAATTGAACTTTAGCAAAACTCAGACCAACTAGATGTTCTTTCGACCCCACTAATCGATCTAAACTAAGCTAAGAACAAACTGTAAGTATCACTCAGTGGATAACTTATTACTTAAGTAGATTTCTCTTTCATTAAGCAATTAGTTATCTAGTTAATCTTTACATTAATTCCATCTCTTTTCGGTCTCAAATTTTAACTAAGTTCGTAATCATGGTTATTCACAAAGATTTTATCACAGCCAACTAGTCTAAACCTATGCATGGTTGCTATGACTTTGTCAAAACCAAAGTTGGTTGTGTCAAAATCGAACTTAATTGGCCATTAGACTCTTGTCGAAACTGAAGCATGGTTTCTAAGACTAATGATGATCATAATCTGTGTGAAACCATGATTAAGCCTTAAGTTCATTAACTAGAACATAAATCTATACATGTTTAACCCCTCAAATTAGTTGATTACATGCTAGTTTCAAGGCACCAAACCCACAGAATTAACTACTCACACATATTTACAAAGAACAACAACATAAATAATATGAACATAAGCATAAATATGAACAAAAGGAAGAGTTAAGGAGAAGGAAGCTTATGGATGTTCTTGAAGCCTTCCTCCTTCTCCCTCACATTCATGGCAGAGAGAGTTACATTTTCGTGGCTCTCCTCTCTCTGCCTCTCTTCCTCTCTGCCTCTACTTAGCCAACTATCACTTAATATTACAAAGCCAAAAGTCAAAAGTAAGTTTAATATTTTCTAATCCAAATATCCTAACAACTACCCTCCATTGTCTCCCAAATGTGTCTGCCATCTTCACAAAATGCTAAATCCCGAGTGCCTTGGCTTCCCCACATATTTGCCAATTAAACGAACAAGTAGCATGGCCTAATACTGTCACTGTTGGGGGTTGGCGCGCGCCAGTAGTGCCTATGGTGCGCACCAGTACTGCCATGTTGAAGGAAATTCGTCATCAGCTATAAAGGCATCCACCATTATTGAGATTTGGACTTCTTAGACTCCGAATTCAAAGACGCCTATTAGAGACAAAGTTGTAGCCCGGGATGTCTTCTTTCCAACGCCACCAACTGCATCTCATTTGGACGTCGTATGCAAAAGTTATCATCATTTGAGTAGGAAGAGGTCTATCTTGGCGCGCCAATCGCACCTATGGCACGCGCCAATCTTCAAGTTTTAAGAACAATGGCGTGCGCCATTCTTTATTGGCGTGCGCCATACTCTACAAATTTGTCATTCTTGCCTTTGTATGCTCTTTTTTGTCCACGCCTTCATGTATTTGTTCGAGCATCCTTTTCTAGTCCTCAAATAGGCTCCTAAAAACAACAAAACACAATGAGAAATGACAAACATAACTCAAAATCACAATGAACGAAAGCTAACACAAAGACAACTAGAACTCACTAAAACAATCTAAAAACACTAAGAACCTACTACGAAATGTACACAAATAATAAGTATTTTTGACACGCATCACTAGACCATGAGACTCCAAGTGCCTCATGAGGTTTACAATGGCCGCCTGATGGGTATCCACATTAGGATTGGATATGTTTGGAACATGGTTTCCAATAGCTAGTGTGGTCAGCAAATCACGATACATTGATCTCCAATTTTCCCTGTAATTATAGCCTCCGACCCAGACGGCCTCCTGTATCTCACTATGGACATTGACGATATGCTTTGCAATATCAAACATATCTTCATGTGGTATTCTTGGTGGAAGTCGCTTCCACAATAAGCCCTTCCTTAATACCGCAGGATCAAATCTCGGTCTCCTTGGCATCGTTATCTGCAACAAAGGTAAGATAAATTTTTGGTTTAGAAGATCTATATCCAAAAAATAAGATCGAAAAACTCATTTTTCAAATCTCATGATGTCACACCATGTGATGGTTATTTTAATTTCTAAAACTCATTCCAAAATTTTAATAAGTTTTATAATCTTGAAATTCAATAGAATAAAACTAATTTATTCAGTTGAAAAACAAAATTTTATTTATATTTTTTATTTTAAAAAATTTACTTTAAAGTCAATTTAAATAAAATCGGGAATTAATTGAATTTTAATCCAAAAGGACTAATTTATTATTCAATTAAAACTTTCAGTAATTGATTTGTAATAAATTAGCCACAGAAAGGTCTAATGTATAAGATCAATTATAACCAGAGTGACCAATTTGTAAAAAACCAGTCAGATATTTAAGGAATTTGCGAAAAATACGAATTCCAAAAATACCTTTCTCTCATCAGCTCCTTCTCCTTTCTCTCTCCCCGGTTATAAAAAGAAGGCCGAGCCTCCCTCTTCGACCGAGCCCAAGCACTGGCAAGTCGTTCGACGCTACCGGTCGAAAACGACTCGTCGTAACTTCCTAGTCACGTCTATACCAGTTTTAAGCTCCATCGTGCCTCCTACGCCATTCGCCGGTGACATCTCTGTTCATCAAGTTTGAAACTTCTCCGGCCAAGAACTTCGTTTTTCGGCAATGTCGAGGCTCGAGTCCAATATGAACGTGTTCGTCTTGATGTAGGGAACTCGTGAATGTTGGCCTCCGGCGTTGAAAACGCCAGATTTGGTCAAAAATGTTTGAAGATTGAATCGGGGAAAAGGGGGTTTTAGGGTTGGGTTTTTTCAATTTTTGGGGGGAAAATTATAGTTTAATACCAAACTTTCCGCAAAAAATTCATTACACCCCAACCGACCATATAATTTCAATTTAATACACAATTAAAAAACTGATATACAATTTAATACCAATTTTAATCTGATTTAATATTAAATTATCATTAACATGATTTTAACCCAATACTTCGAATTAAACGTCATGTAAAAATCAAATCAAGGTACTAACCATGGCTCTGATACCAATTGTTGTAATTAAGCATGTAATTAACGAATAATCACATATTTAATTATGATTTAATTAAATGACAATTACGTTAATTAAATCATACTTACTTGTTGAAGTGAGTATGTAGAAATATATGGATCGTCGATAGCGAGTTGTTGGTCGACTATCGTCACATTCGCATGGACTGATCATTGCCGATTTGGTGTGTTTGTGCTATGTTTTGGGTCTATCTGGCGTGTGCCAACTAAGAGTGGCATGCGCCAATTTTCTCGTTTCAGCATCACTGGCGCGCGCCAACTAATGGTGGCATTTGCCAAGTTATCAATTATAGCAGCACTGGCATACGCCAGTTAAGGGTGGCGTGTGCTAGGTTATCAGCAGAAGCAATACAGAGTAAGTCAGGAAATATCGTCCCACAGAGACTGCGGTTCTAGGCAACTCTATGGTTTACAAACATGTCTAAGATCAGATTATCATATTCGGTGATTAGACAAGTGATCTAAGTCTAGATAACAAACCTAAATGTCACAACTTTTACTAAAGCTAAAGGTTTGCTAGTTTACTAACTAACTACAAATAAAAACTTAGGATACTAAAGTGAGTAAGGCACATAAACTAGCAACATAACCATAAGATAAAGAGTGTTCTGAGTGTATGTGATGTGGTCCGAGTGAATCAAAGGCAACCTCGCTCATACTTTCGTGCACGATGAGTCTAAATTGCTACTTAAGCTAGCTTAGAAGGTTAGATATGTTCTTTCGACCCCACCAACCAACTAAACTAAGTTAAGCACCAACTATAAGCTCCACTCCAAGGACAATCAAGAGGTCACGAAGAAGATTTCTCTTCTAGCAAGAGTATGTTCAGTGTTTGGATTGCTCTAATGGCATCGTGAACCGCCTACCGTAGTTCTGCCTAGAAATGGATGATCGATCGTCAATTTTTGACTGACTGGTGTGCACCAGAAGTGGATGGCATACGCCAACCCTAGCGTAGAACGAATCTATTGCACACGCCAATAGCACCTGGCGTGTGCAAAGACTTAACGACCAATAAACCTGGCGCGTGCCAACAAAGGTGGCGTGCGCCAGTTTAGCAGCAGGATTACAGTAGCTTGCAAATAAGAGTAAGTAGGGTTGTTGAACAACAGAGATTGAGTTGTTAGGCCTACTCTAAGGTTTACTTACTTAACTAGGATCAGATTATGAGGTTTATTGTTGAACACTTGTGATCTAAACTCTAAAGATTGGAAATAAAGATGACAATAACAAACTCAAGCAAAGGTTGTTTATAAAACAGAATACTAACAATTTATAAGCTAATAGAGAGCAAGGTGCCTAAACCAACAACATAACCAAGATAAATAGGGGTCTGAGTGTATGTGATATGGTCCGAGTGAATCGAAGGCAACCTCGACCAAAGTTTCGTGCACGATGGGTCTAAATTGCTACTTAACCTAGCTTAGAAGATCGGATATGTTCTTCCGACCCTACCAACCAACTAAACCAAGTTAAGCATCAACTATAAGCTTCACTCCAAGGATAATCAGTAGGTTAACAAGGAGATTTTGCTCCTAGCAAGAGTACTAATCATCAAATCAACCTATCCATCAATTCTATCTCCTTCCGGTCTCAAGTTTTGACTAGCTACTAAGGCTTGATGATCAAGCAAGTCTAAGCAATATGATCAAGCACGTTGATAAGAACATATACAACAACATACACAACTCTTATCAAGGGCTACATCAAAGGTAACAAGGCACCAAACTCATACAACTACTCAAGCATACTTATATTCAACATAGTAAACATGAACATAGACAAAGAGAGAAAGGAAAATGAAACTTATCAAAGTTCCAAGCTCCACTCTTCAAGTCCAAGTTCTTCTATGTAAAAGGAACTATTTACATATGGTTTTTGTGGACACAAAGTCATTTTTTTTGTCACCAATGTGCCACACTTTGGTTTTAAGATAAAAACTTTAATATACTAAACAACTAATGGAATAGTAAACTAAATATCTAATCTAACTTATCTAATAAGTTATCTAAAGCCTAAGCCGCCTTAGTCACTTCATGCATTTGCTTGTCCAAAACTCAGCTTTTATTTCACTTCTGTCCATCTGGTCTGGCATGCACCAAGTGCACCTAGCGTGCGCCAGCCTTCACGATTTGCTTCACTGAGTAGAAATGGTCGTCTGAGTGATCTGTCGTTCTTGCTACGGCTACGTGGCATGCACCAAAGAGCTTGGCATGTGCCAGAGGACTGCTTCGTGACTTCCTTCTTGTCCGACTTCACGCGTGCGCTCGATCATCCATCACCTCTCTTCAAATAGGCTCCTAAAAACAAGCAAACTTAATGAAAAACAATAAAATCAACATAAAGACACAAAGAAGGAAAACTAACACTAAGACAACTAAAATATAACTAAATCAACCTAAAAACACTAAGAATGAAATACTAAAGGGGTATGAATAATGAGTGTTTTTGACACTCATTAGAGTAATCATCATCAAACCAACCTATCCAACAATCCTATCTCCTTTCGGTCTCAAGTTTTGACTAGCTACCTAGGCTTGGTGGCTAAGCAAGTCTAAGCAATAATATCATGCACGTTGATAAGAACACATACATGAACATACACAACTCAAATCAGTGGCTACATCAAAGGTAACAAGGCACCAAACTCACATTTAACTACTCAAACATACTTAATATAAATAACATAAGCATAAGCAAAGTAAAGAGCAAGAGAGAAAGGAAGCTTATCAAAGGAGAAGAAGCCTCCCTCCTTCATGTTCTTCACAAGGAAAATATCTACATGGTGTTGGTGGTTTTCCCATCCACCTAGCCACACTTGTGGTCCACTCTCTCACTTTGGCCACTTGTGTTCCACACTTTTGTTTACAAGACAAAAACTAGCTAATATACTAACTAACTAATGGAATAGTAAACTAAATATCTAATCTAACTTATCTAACTAAATATCTAACCTAAAAATATCCTAAAAGTGCTCTGCCAACTTGTCCCCTTGCCTTCACAAAGCTTAAACTGCCCTTGTCACTTCTTGCAATTTGTTTGTCCAACACTCAGCTTTATTTTACTTCTGTCCGTCTGGTCTGGCGTACGCGAAGTGCACCTGGCGTGCGCCAGCCTTCGCGATTTTGCTTCTCCGAGTGAAAATGGTCATCTGAGTGATCTGTCATTCGGATAACTTTTACCTGGCGTACGCCATATATGCTTGGCGTGCGCCAGATGACCGTGCATTACATTCCTTGGCTTTGCGACTTCACTCTCGTCCTTGGCTTTGCATGTCCGCTCGATAGTCCTTCACTTCTCCTCGAATATGCTCCCAAATATAATCAAACTTAATGAAAAATGATAAACTCAATATAAACACACAATGAACAAAAACTAATGCTAAGACAACTAAAATACAACTAAATCAACCTAAAACACTAAGAACGGTATACTAAAAGGGTACGAATAATGAGTGTTTTTGACACTCATCACAGACTGATTACTCAATTTCCACGAATTACCTTGATTATAAGTCTAAAATAACTTTTAGTACTAAACTAAAATTTGCCTTTTCTGAGAGGATTTTTTGGAGTGGATTATTACAAAACAATCACCCGGAGGTCCCTTTATATAGGGATTAATCCTCCTGCTTGCATGGCATGGCCATGCCACGTCATGCCAGCCACCGGAGTGCTGATGCCAGCGTTGACATAAGCGCTGACATCTTTTCGCACTCAGATTTTTTTTTTCGTTTGGGCTTGGTCCAATGGACCAGCCCACTAGGCCCAAAGCCCAAGAATATGTGAATTGACAATAGTTTTTTTATGTTCATTTGTATATGAAGTAGTAATTATTTATCGTGAGAAAATTTTTTAGTAATAATATTATTTTCACTATAAAATAATATTAATTTATATATATAATTCTCACGTGAATAAAAAATGTTTATTCCCCATCGAATCAGGTTACCACCTCTAAAATAGAGACGGCTCCTACTTCGTTCATCCGAACCGACGCATCTTTTACAGTTTGGAGTTCTTGCGAGCAGGACGACAAGCCGCTTCCTCGGGAAAACGTCAAGGTCATGTCTTTGCTACCACAGATCCCGGAATAATTTTTTTTTGTCTTCCGTGGTCGTAGGTTGGTGATCAATAATAAACAAGTATATGGTTATATAAATATTCTGAATTCAAATTCATCGGCTTGGATTCCGCTGCTTCTACGAAGCTTGAAAGCAGCATAGTCGGCGCTCCTTAGAATAAGAAAACACATAGTCAGGGCAACCCCTTTAATTCAGTAAATATTTTATTCCAACATGGTGAATGATGATGATCGGTGTATTTTTTAATGTAATATTTCTAGAAAATTAAATCTATACGAATGGAAATTTTAATGCATATGGTCAGTAACGGAGCTAACTGTGGGGTAAATTGAACCTAATTAATTTTTATTTTGTATGAATATTAAATTAATTTTTAATATATATTTTCATTAAAATTAAAAAAGGACCTTGAAAAAGAATTGATCAACCTATAAATTGAAACTAATTTAAATAAAATTATATTACTTTAACTCCTCAAACTTTGTGACTCTATCCCTATGTATGGCAAAGTTATTTATCCTAACTACGGTTCAGCGAACTGGTCGAACCGGAGTAAAACAGAAAAATACTAATATTACAAATCGAATTGGACAGATTTCAATCTGGTTCGGAAACCACGACAAAGCAGATAACCAAGCTCCACATCGCAACCAACAAGCTCTCTATTCTAAAACAATCTCTCCGCTCTAACAAGTGTGCAAGTCACAGAATAAACACAAGCTTCAAGTTGTAACCAGCGATAAGTCTCCTTTTTTTTAGAAGATAACGCTCTCTCTGTGATCCTCTTCAGTTATAAGGCTAGATATAATCTACATGCAGGTCCACTCTATAGTTTGAAAAATAGAGCTAATTGGTCCTTTCGTCCTCTTTTGGTTAATAATTCTAGTGGCATGCCGAAAATGCACTTCTCTTCGACATAAGACTATTATTTTACTATTTTCTATAGATGACAAAGTTAAATGTTTTCCAAATACGACAAATAATCTTCCCTCTTCCTAACTTGGTTAATTCAAAAGTACTAATACAACATAGTTAATTCTAAAGCACAAGTAAGGTAGATAGTCCAAAGATACTAAGTCTATATATTTCTCAATTTTTGATAAATCCCTCGTTTAGAGATGTAAATTAGCAAAACATTAGTTGTTAGCTCACTTAATTTGGATAACTCCTGAAATTTCGTCTTGAACAAGTGAGATCATGAAACTTGTGGATTAAATCTTGAGAAAACAAACCTTACTCATTATCGCATAAAAAAGCCTTCGTCATCATTATATTGAGAGTTTTTGGACATAATTTATTTTGGCCACAATTGTGTGTTTCAAACTCTGAAGTCTGTAAATATAATAAACTTTATCTACGAAACAAAATATAATTGAGTATTTGTTGTCAATAGCATATTTTTTTCTTAGCCATTTATAAATTAAAATAATATTTTGATATATTTATTTTGCATTTGGAGTAACTATCTGATGGAATAGCTATAAATAGATATGTATATGTCTTCTTGTTTGTTATAAGTGCTAAGAATGTAATTTTATAATTATTGTGCAATAAATAAAATATAGTTAAAAATATGTTAAATTAACTATCCAAAGCTACCCTAAATGAATTGATAAATATAAGTTTGTTTAGTTATTGTATATAAATAAAATTTGATAGATGATACCTAATGATGTTTTGAGAAATTTGATAGATGATAAGATTTGTGAATGACTTATTTTTTGCTTAAATAGTATCTATTGAATTTGTTATTCAATAGAACTTTGTCAGTAATACAAGAGTAAATATTATATTGAGAGAAATATACTTATGAATGTAACACAAAAAAATAGTAAATGTCTGTCTCACATGCATAAGTAAATATCTGTAAATTGTGATTTTTGATACATTATCGTTATGATTATTAACATATTTTGAAATATGATTTTAAGGTGTTAGCTTAGAAATTCTATGAAAATGTCATGATTCATAATTCTACCTAACAACGCTATCTAGAAATGTAGGTTGTATCATAATGGAAGAAATTCTTATAAAGGAAAGAGTTATTCATCAATCATATTTTTATAAAGGAAAAGGCTAAGCATAATTTAAAACAATGTTAATTATGATCAATAATGTGTGAATAAGAGATAATAATTTCTTTTTCTTGGGTTATCAGCCATTATTGTCCATTTTTGGCATAATTTGTACTCATGTGTCCTCGTTATTATATGGAGTCAACGTAGAAAGGATCTTCATAGAAGGTGGCGGCTGGAATATATATATATATATATATATATCACGACCTTTGAAAAAGAAAATATATATCACAGCCTTCGTGAAAGAAAATAAATATCCCCTATTTATTATGAAGATAACTAATCATATTTTTCTTTATTGAAACTTTTGTTAATTGGTATTATTATGATATGTTTTTATTTGCGAGGCTGGAATCCAAATTGTTAAAATCTTTTTAACTAATTTAAAAAATTTTGGTGAATTTTTCTCATGTATAGAAAATATTTACCAGAACCACTAAAGTGGATATTTTAACATGAAATCAATTGTGCTGAAACTTGTAATAATTATTTTTACCACAAACTTGAAGAAAATTCAGAACTACTCAAGACATTTTTGTAAAAAAAACTTTTTCGGTTCAATAGACGAAAGCAAAACAGGTCAGTTTTCCGGTTGTGTTTAAAAAACGTTGGGTTTTATATAGAGGAGATTGCCAACCAAGTATTTTCTACAGCCATCAAAACGCTCCATCAAAATCATAAATATGACTCAATGGGCTTCCTGTGCAACTTGCCCATTAAAAAAAGGATAAGTTTCTCCGTACGCAGGTACCAACTCTATATATACCACTCTATCAGAGAAAAGACTGTCAATCGAACCCTACTCAAAACACTCAAAGTTAGCCACAAACAAGAAATGGCTAAGCAATTTGCTTGATGACAATGTTAGCTACAAAGACATTAACAATGAGTGCCACCCAAAATCACGGACATGAAGAAGCATGCCTCGATGCGATGCTTCTGGTAAATGCCCATGTCTTTCCTTTAGTCCTAAACGCAGCCTTAGAGCTGGACCTCTTCACCATAATAGCCAAAGCTGGACCCGGTGCTTATGTCTCGGCCACCGAAATCGCTTCCCAACTTCCCACACAGAACCCGGATGCTCCTTCTATGCTTGATCGTATGCTTCAGCTCTTTACTAGCCATTCCCTTCTTAATTTCTCCTTGAGATACGTCGACGATGGAGAGTTTGTGAAGCAATACGGGCTTACACCGGCTTGCAAGTTCTTTCTCCGAGGGGCAGATGCCGATGCTAACTTGATCAAGGCGTTAACCCTTTCTCATAAACCTGCAGTGAAGCAAACTTGGTAATTATTCTTATGGATCTTCTTGGAACTGTTTCGAGTGTTCTTCGGAAATACAGTAAAAAATTTGAATATTGAAATCGTACAAAGCCATGACAAATATCATTTTATAAAAGTTATTATATAAGAAAAATTTATGTTTTTTTTCTTTCAAAAAATTAAAATTGATTTTTTACAATAAATAGTTAAATACCAAAAATCAATTTCTCTATATTCAATTTACTTAAAATTTTGTCTTAGAACTTTATTTAAATGGTTCACTTAATTGAGATATTTTTCTATAACAAAGATATTAGTGATAATAATCATTTGAAAATAATAGAAGACATAAATGATGATGAAATTTATTAAAAAAGGTAATACTTTCTTAAATATTTATCAAATTCAGAAACTATATATATATATATATATATTCACTATATATAATTGTGATGAGAATTTAACACTGAATTTTTTGGAAGAAATATTAGTTATTTCATGGATAAGTTATCAAATTTTATACTCGTGCCAACTTAGGACTATGATTTTTATCAATTTAAAGAGATTATTACTTTAGACAAAATTATTTTACGAAAATTTGATTTGTGATTCGGTGCAGGTTGAACATGAAGGATGTGATATTGGAAGGTGGGAATTTGTTCAAAAAAGTGCATGGAAAAACCATGTTTGAGTATATGAACCAAGATCCGGAGCTGAGCACTTTCTTCAACGAGGCAATGGCTGGTTTCTCTAACACTATCGTGAAGGAGATTTTGGACAAGTACAAAGGATTTTCAGGAGTTTCTTCGCTGGTTGATGTTGCCGGTGGAGTTGGTAGAACCTTGAACATGATCATTTCCAAACACCCAACAATTAAAGGGATCAACTATGACATGCCCCATGTCGTCAATGACGCCCCTCCCTACCCTGGTATGTAATTCAACTCATAAGTGATAATTTTTATGTAACGTAAAAACTACGAAATATATAAAATGCAAATTTCAAAACGATGTAAACTATAGAAATTTAATTGTATTATATGAATATTGGGCCAAATTTTGAAATTCGGTATAAAGTGTCTAAAGTCTTTATATAGTTATGGGAAATTTGACTTCAAATTTAAATGTTGGAAAAATTTAAGAAAATTTATGAAAAGTGAGTAAGTTCCATTATGAAAATAGAGTTTTCTCGAATAAATTATCGGTAGATTATGACTCCTTTTAGTCCAAAAGATAAATATATGACTCGTGATTGCTTACCAAGTTAGATCTCATTTTCGCATGGGAATGAACCGTTTCACACAGGAATTCAACATGTTGGAGGAGACATGTTTTCAAGCATCCCAAAGGCAGATGCAATCATGATTAAGGTACTCGCTTATCCTCCTTTTTTGCAAGTGTCCTTTGGAACAAGTGTGTGCAAGTTTTGGATTGATAATTGCAATTTCCACATCTTAAATTAAAATCTAACTCGGCTTTGGTAGACGAAAGTATGACAATCCAACTTGTACTAAATAAAGATAGCTACGCTAGTATATCCACTCAAATGTTCAAATGGACTGTAAACTCATGGTTTCATATACTAATGGTGAGACAAACTCGATTGAATGGAGGGTAGAAAATCAAATCATATTAGCTGAGATGGCGTATAGGAAGCTTTGTATGTGAATTCAATGAGGCACTAGTACTTCTAAGTTGTTTCTAAAAGCAACCGCATCGATATAGAGTAATAGTTTATTTATTTATTATTGAAATAGGTGCTTTTCCAATCTTAGGCGCTATTGACTGGAGATTAGGGAAAATAAATAAATAAGTTAGAGTAACGTATCTACTGCAATGTATGTCCCTATCCAATTAATGGAAAAATGTTTGGTAGACTTACAGAACATAATTAGTAATACACCATGAAGGGAAAATAAGTATTTGAGATTGACTGTCATATAATTTAATAGTCGTCATTGTCAACGCCTGATTTTACATTCTTTGATTGGCAGCCGCATAATTAGTTATATAATCTGAATCTTTTGCAAAATAAATAGTTTAAAGCTGTTACTATTTTCAAGTTTTGATGTACCACCGTCTAATCTACAGGATACATGTCATAATTGGAGCGATGAAAATGTAATAAAAGTGTTCCTAAACATATATGAAGCACTGCCGAAGAAAGGGAAGCTTATAATAGTCAGTATTATAATCCCGGAAACGCCTAAAGAAAGCAAGGCTTCTCAGTGCGCTTCGGCTTTCGACAATTCCATGTTGACCCTGCACGCAGGAAGACAACGGACTGCTAAAGAGTATGAGATCCTCACTAAGGAGGCTAATTTCACCAATTTCGACGTTGCTTGTGTTGTTTGTGGTATATGGGCCGTGATGGAATCTTACAAGTGAATAAATTATTCAAGCAGCCATAATCTGTTGTAGAATATGTATGTTTTGCAGTTTACAATCTGCTAGTTTGATATGAACCAAGGATCTCGTATTGTATTATGTGCAATAAATTGTTATAGTACTTCCAATTTAATCAATAATATTCGGGTACAATTTTTATTTCCGAACTTCCAGTTTTATTCGTTGGAAATAATGAGATCAGTAATTTTTGAGTCACTGGTGGCACCAAGAGGACAATTTTTTTATTTTTTTATTTTTGCAACTCCTTCAGAACAATTCGTGTCCAAATTAACTCAAATAAGATCACTCCATTTTGAATTAAAATAGTAGAAACCAGACAACTCTTTAAAACCCCAAGAGATCCCCGAATACAAACATACCCAGATAACTTCTTTAAACTGTTTTCGTTTTAATCTTTCATGTGTCAGAAGACGCTTTTCATGAATAAAGTATATTTTACCAGTCTACGGAATCTTCATCCAGTTGTCTGGATAACCAAAGAGACATTGTTCCTTTGATAACTTTTACATCACTTTTATTTAAGAAAGTACATGGAACAACCATGTTCGAGTATATAGATCAAGATCCAGAGCTGGGCCTAATAGGTACTGGACAAATATAAAGGATTTTCGGGGATCACTTCGTTGGTTGATATTTTTCGTAGTAGTGTCTGATATTCCTCCGTAAATGATTTGTACTGTTTATAATGTTTGAGAAATCGATTGAAATTATTAGTATCAACAAAATGTATATTCTTTTCTATCAAATATTTTGACAGAATTACAAAATTAAGTGCGTACATCAAAATTAGGATAAAGATGAGTATCTCCTTTAAAATTTATTAGGTGCCAATCGGTCGTCGGACATTACGCACTGGTATGACTTTGAACATGATCATCTCCAAACAGCCGACGGTTAAAGGGATTAACTATGACATGCTCCTTCTTAATACGGTACCTCCCCCAAAGATTTCAGTAAGCATATTATTTCCACCAAATCATAGTTAATAATCCGTCGTTTTTAAACAGGTATCAAAGCATCCTAATGGCAGATGCAATTATGATTTGAGTCAATGCGCTAATATTCCTTCTTCATACATTAACTCCCAACGAGTTACACCTATGTAGAATAAAGAAGAGCTACACCCAAGTCCCAAAATTTTCATTCTTTAGTTATATATAGTTTGAAGTTACTATTATTCTCGAGTTTTGACGAACCACCACAAAATGTGCAGTATTCTTTTCTCAATTGAAGCAATTAGCAATGTTTTAAAAAACGAATTTGGAAATCTCCATTTAGCTAGTTCATCTAGTGAATTCGATTAAGTCATTGGTCGGACCAAAACTTTTTGTTATATTCATAATTATTAAATAAGATAAATAAATTTAATTTTTATGACAAAATGTAATAATCATGAAATATTATTGAATATCTCTAAAAAAAAACAATTGTAAGTGTGGTTAGGTAATTTACCAAGTAGTGATAAATAATTTACCAATAGTTTTGACCTAGGAGCTAGGGTTATCAATATTTCCTTTAAAAGGGAGACACTGACGTACGCAAAATTGCTAAAGAATTCTACGCACGTGCAAATAGTATAGTGGATAAGTAAGGTTCTGAACTGAGAATTAAGTACAAAATGTAAACAATTATCGATGTGTAACTGAGTAACCGATTTTTAAATGGGAGTTTCAATTGCTATTATAAGTAACAAAAATAAACATAAATTAGCTGGACGTGATCTAGACGAGAATGTAAAAATAGGTTGTAACGATGGGAACAAACTGAGTATGATACCTTAACGAATTGACCATGTATATTAAAGTTATGGTTTTATGAAGATCCAACTAGTACCCGGAGTTTCCTTATGCGTCTTCCTAACGCTTTCGCTCATTAGGATGACAAAACCAAGATTAACAAAGATCTAAGTTACCGACCAACGCTTTCGCTCATTAATCGGACCTAAACATCTATTACCCTTGATTATGAAGATTCCTCCTATGGGTATACTTAAGATATTAAGACGCCTCTCAAATATCTAAGGATGTGTTGCCCACCTACTTAGGTGCCCGTGGGGTTATTCTTGAAATCAACGCTTTCGCTCATTAATCCCAAAGAATATGCTAACCGACTCTTCCACTAATTCGAATGCCTTTCGGTCCACTCTCATCAATTTGGATCATAGCTTAGGTGATCAGGCTAGTCTATGCTTTAAGCCTATCGATTAACAACTATTTCATATGATGATCAAACCATAACCCAATACACACGATCAATTACGTATTTAAGGCACCATACTCAAAGGGAAATTACTCACTAAACATAATTATATAACACAAGACAACAAATGATGAAAACATATTATTAACAAGATAAAAGAGATAGAGAAGAAGGCTTAGTCTCAATGATGATGCCTTCTTCCTCCTCCAAGAGTACTCTCAAACCAAAGTATATTACACAAATGATAAGTAGTTGAAAACATCCAAAAAAAACTCTCTTCTACTAGTCCTCATGCCCCCTCCTATAACCACATTATAATGCCTCTTTTTATCTTCACCAACCACTCCCACCAAGTCTTTTTAACTTCTTTAATCAAAAGTGGCAATAATGCTTCAAGAATAGCTGGAAAAGTGGTGGGAAAGTGGTGTAAAGGTGGTGGGAAAGTGGTGTAAAGGTTGCATCTTCGAGTGGAGAAGTCTGGAATTGCATCTAGATTTTCGGCCGTTGTAGCGACCGCTACGTTTGTAGCGACCGCTACACACCCTGTAGTGGCCGCTACAAACGTAGTGCCCGGGTGTGTCGAGTGTTTCCTTATTTCTGCACCAAATCTCTAGCGGCCGCTACATTTGTAGCGGTCGCTACTCTTCTGCAGGCTTCTTCTTTTGGTCGTGCTTTTGCCACCCAAACTCCTTTCTCCATGTCAACGATCGATCGCCTTCAAAAACACATAGAATCCAATAAGTCCCCTCCTCTTGACATAACATTAAAGATATACAAAACATAACGAAACTCAACACAACTACTCTAATTAAATACGAAAGACTCATAAAATGAAGACAAAAATATGTACGTTTACACGCACATCACACCCCCACACTTACTCCTTTGCTTGTCCTCAAGCAAAGGGCATCAGAAATACCACAAATGTGGAACCACGCAACTGCAAGCTCTTCACACCATGCTTCATTCTATCGAATAGATATTTGTCACATTTAGAATGGCACGAATAAAGATCATGTAAATTCAATACCCTTAGCTATTTAACCCAATTTTCGCACTACGAAGACTATACAAGAGAGTCGACTACTCAGAGGGTAGGATTCATTTAAGCTCACATGTATAAAGTAGTCAACTACCTATCTCTCGCATACATATCAAGGGTCTAAAATAGCTAGACTTCATACTTAACCAAACTCAAGATAAGACATAGTACTCCACGAGAGGGACTTTGATCGGGTTATAACGGGGTTAATGGTAAAGGTGAGTATATATATGTAGGTAGTGGCTAAACCACCCAATCCGAGGAGCTATACAAAAATGTACTAACTCTCGTCTAGTCTAAACTTCTCACCCTATAACTAATCACTCATCCCGTCATTCCCAATCCTAAAGACCAATTATTTTCTTTTCTTAACTTGCTTGCCTTTTGAACTTTGTGCTCTTTCTCAATATTCTCTTCTTCTTTTTTTTTTTTTTTTTTTTGAATAATTTGGCACTTTGCCTTTCGATCTCTTTCACTTTGGCACAAAAATTTCTTTTCTTTTGATGAGCTTGCAAGTTAGTTCTTTGCTTGGCCTTTAACTACCCTTAAACCCCAGTTGCTTATCCCGCCCCTAACTATTCTACTATATGAACCCTTACATGATTTTCCCAAAAGATGTGGCCCTAATGCTTCCTCGGACGGATAGTCAAAGGTGGGAAGATAAGTAGGTAAAGTTTTACATAGTAGCTTACATATAGTATTTTCAATGAAAAAGGCTTTAGGCTCAACGGGCTAAACAAAGGATATTGTAAGGGTTTTTGGCTCTAAGGCTCTAGGCTCACAACAAAGATGGCCCTCGACTCTTTCTATCTTATCGAGCTAAGCTAAGTACTCATCTAGCACATTCATCGCCTAAATCATGTATGCATCTCGTGAATAAACAAGGACGGGTGTCCTATCCATCGGCTCAAATATTCTCACAAGGTCTCTCGTCAAATTCCCTAACATAGTCTACTTAGTGCGAAAATTGACCTAAGTAGCTAAGGATATTGTTTCTACATTCTCCAATTCTTGACATTCAAATATGATTCATGCCTAACAACAGAATTTGGCTGGTGCTCTAAGTTCACAAGTTTGTAGGTTGTTTTCATCATTTGCAACAAACACATAAACACTTCACTCAAAAACACACGACACAAACATAATTTAACATAAAAATACCAAAATAGACAGAAAATGACAAAATTTTCAAAGAAAATTCACGATCACACACATCACGATAAAATTTAAACAAACGACACAGCAAGATCAACACAGAAGACATGAACATGCACACACCCCCACACTTATTGAACACATTGTCCTCAATGTGGGGTAAAGACACGACAAACACGAAATAACAAAATGAAGAAAAGACATCAAAGAAAGACATAATAAGAGGAAGAGGGAAAGGATGCTCCCTGGTCATGCAGAGGAAGATGGAGGAGGAGGTGGTGGCGGGAATCCAGGAAAGTTGGCCTGAAACCATTCCCATCGAGCTTGTTCAGCAGCAGCCCGTTGAGCATTCTCTTCATGAAGCTGCCGCAAGCTTTGTGTCACCCGATCGTTGTGAGCGACCTGACGCTTCCAGTAGGCCAGGTTAGTGGCAGCCCTCTCATCTTCCTTCTCCTCCAGGTCGGTTAATCGTGCCGACAGTTCATTAATTTCGACTTGTTGCTCAGGAACTGGGACATTGCCCTCGGCAGGAAGTCGATCCTTGACACTCTTACGTTCTGCCCAAGGAATGACCTGGTACTTGGGGACGGGGTGTTTGGCCACTTGGGTGAGGAGGCCCCACTCACACAGGCGGCGAGCAGTTAGCACGTGGCAAGGTCGGCCTTCCTGTTCTGCAAATTGCTCAGGAAAGAAATGTTGTGCCACAACAGCAACGATATGGCCAAGATAAAAATGGATAGAGTGGCTATTACTCAGAAAGCGAGCAAACACATCACAAATCAAAGCAAATGTGGAGTAGGGCAAACCACGGCGCATGCAGTGTAACGAGTAAAGTTGGGTCTTCGTGACCCGGTTATCCTCCGATTGTCCACTAAAAGCAGAACACATAAACCTATGGACAACACTGACATGGAGCTCCTTATGGAGCGAAGCCGGCGACTGTGGTGTGAACTCGCTAAATCCAGTGAGGATTCGCCATTCAGCATGAGTGGACTCTGTTTTATCAAAAACAATTTGGCTTCCCCCACCCTTGATACCAATCAAATCAACCAAAAGTTCTTCTTTCACCTCAATTGGTTTTCCAAAAATACGTGCAGTGAAAGATTTCCTATTCTCAGCAATCTTTAGAGTTGTGAAAAACTCTAAGCAGACATCATCACGAGTAGTGACCATATTGTTCGCAAAATACAGCCACCCTAAGTTGCTTAAGCAACGTCTAACAGCACGATCAATCCCTAGGGCCTTCATGTCATCCCAATGAATCGTATAATAAACCCAGGAAGTGTGAGAGGAATAGCGAGTGTACCTGGCCCCCTCCATTTCATTGAGGATGGGGAAGGGGGCACCATACCTTTCCCGGATGTCTTCCGGAGATGGTGTTCGTGGTCGTTTGCCGGCGCGGGGTTTGGGCACAGCTTGGCATGGCGGCATCGTCGCTGCAGTTCTTCCGGTGGCTTGGAGTGGTGGAACGGGGCGGAGCACGGCAGTTGGTGGTGGCAAACGCTGGGTAAGAGAGAGAGAGAGCAATGGAGAAGAGAGGGGCGGCTGTTTTGTGGTGAAAGTGAAGGGGGGCGGCTGTTTTTGAGGTTTTATTTTTAACCTAGTTTCGCGCGGCGTAGCGACCGCTACGTTTGTAGCGACCGCTACACCTCTTGTAGCGATCGCTACATATGTGGTGCTCGGGAGGTTCGCGTGAAGAGTTGTGGGAGCTGCTGCCTGTAGTGACCGCTACGTTTGTAGCGACCGCTACACCCAAAATGTGTAGCGAGCGCTACAAACGTGGTGCCCGGGTGTTTCGAAGCAACGGATTTATTTGGTTTTCGATACGTAGCGGCCACTACAAATGTAGCGGTCGCTACGTATGGAAAACTTTCTTCTTTTTGGCTCAATTTTTGTGGAGAGTTCCATAGATGCAGCGACAGCCTTTCGCAAGAGAAATCCAACCTACAATACAAAAGAAAAACATAAATGAGAAGAAAACAACATCACAAAAACACACCAAGAATCACACACAAAAACATGCTGATTTAAAGTCGTTAGCTTGACTTTTACTCCCTTCGTATCAAGGTGAGGATGGGGGAAGCAACGTTTGCACTTCTCGAGTGCGCTGTGCATCACTTCCAAGGTAGACTTTGCACCGATGGCCATTGACTGTAAATGTGTGTCCTTCCTTAGTTCGAAGTTCAATGGCACCATGTGGTGCGATGCTAATCACTTCATATGGTCCACTCCACCTAGACTTCAATTTCCCTGGGAACAACTTTAAGCGTGAGTTGTAAAGAAGGACTTGCTGACCAATGTGAAATTCTTTGTTAGCAATCCGAGCATCATGTCGCTTCTTTGTAATCTCCTTGTAGGTACGGGCACTCTCAAAAGCACTAGAACGGAGTTCATCAAGTTCATGAAGTTGAAGAACTCTTCTCTCACTTGCGAGCTTATAATCATAATTCAGTGCCTTGATTGCCCAATAAGCTCTGTGCTCCAATTCCACAGGTAGGTGACAAGCTTTTCCATACACCAAACGATATGGTGTCATTCCGATAGGAGTCTTGAATGTAGTTTGGTATGCCCAAAGTGCATCATCGAGTTTAAGTGACCAGTCCTTGCGGGCAGAGGTAACCGTCTTCTCTAGTATTCTCTTCAACTCTCTATTAGAGACTTCAACCTGGCCACTTGTCTGCGGGTGGTATGGAGTGGCAACTCTATGGGTAACACCATAA